>APFE030289207.1:0-108302 GCA_000404065.3 Pinus taeda | reverse complement strand
AATTCATCAAACCTTGAAATGTAGAAGGTGCACTGGTAAGGCCAAAAGGCATGACCAAAAATTCATAATGACCCTTATCAGTTCTAAATGCTATTTTCAGAATGTCTTCAGTCTTCATTCTAATTTGATGATATCCTGAACAAATATCCAACTTGGTTAAGTAAAGTGATCCATGCAATTCATCCAATAATTCATCAATGATAGGAATGGGAAACTTATCTTTAATAGTGATCTTGTTGAGCTCCCTATAATCCAGACACATCTGCCATGATCCATCCTTCTTGTGCACCAATACTACTGGAGCAGAGAAAGAACTTTGACTAGGTTGAATTATGCCAACCTCTAGCATTTCTGCAATGATACGTTCAATTTCACGTTTTTGGGCATAGGGATATATGTATGGCCTGATGCTTGGAGGAACACTTCCTGGAATCAGATGAATAGCATGATCATGATCACGAATAGGTGAGAGACCTTTGGGAGTCTCAAATACCTTGGAATGATTGTCCAAGACTTTTTTGAGATGTCGAGAAATAGATGATTCCGATGTGGAAACATCTAGTGAACATAATTGAGCAATTACACCTCTTTGTTCCTTTTTTAGAATCTTTGTCATACTGTTAGAGCTCATTACCTTTCTCGGTTTCCCTGCAATACCCCTTAATTCAATGTCCTTTCCTTCGACAAAAAATTTCATGAAAAGTTCTTTAAAATTAAAAGCTATTGTACCCAAGGTTGTAGCCATTGGACTCCTAGTACAACATCAGCACCTCCCATTGGAATGGAAAGCATTGGGCTAGTCAATACATATTCTCCCATGGATAGCTTGATATTATGACACTTTCCATAGCAATTTATCATTCCTCCATTTGCAATCATCACTGGACACTCTGATGTTGGATATAGGAAGCAATTCAATTCTTTTTCTACCTTACGATGAATAAAATTGTGGGTACTTCCTAAATCAATCAACACCATTACCTTTTTCTTCTTGATTTGTCTTTCTATCTTGATGGTTTGAGGAGTGGTAATTTCAGCCAATGCATTACAAGATATGGTCGGAATCATTTCTTCTTTATCTAGGCTTTTTTCCTAGAGTATATCCTCTTCCTTTAACCTTTCTTGCTCCTTTTCTTCTTCCTCTTCACAATCTATGTAGAATAATTTCTTCTCAACACACTTATGACCTTTAGTGCATTTGCTATTGCAACTGTAACAAAGCCCTTTTTCTCTTTTTTCTTCCAATTGTTGTGGTGTCAACTTTATAGGTTGTGGAAGGCTAGGGGTAACAACGCTTCCATCTTTATAGTTGTGACTGGTATGCTTCCTAGTTGCCATAATTTTGCTTTCCATTTTTCTTGCTAACCTGAATGCTTTCTCTAATGAATTAAGTTCCCAAAGGTGAACATCATGTTGGATATTATCCTTTAAAGTCCCTATGAACACATGAATATGCTCCATTATTGAACCCTTTTGTTTGAAACTTATCAATTGGCTAAAAAATGTGTTGCTTTTTGTATCCTCATAATGTGCTATGATTCTTTTGTGAAAATTGCCCAAGTGATAATTTGTTTACGAGAGAAAAGCCATTGATACCATACAAACTGATTTGGTTCCAAATATAAAGTTGCAATACATACCTTTTGTGTGTTTTTCACATTATTGAGATCAAAAATTGCTCCATCTGTAATATCCATGTTGCGGGATCCTTGCCATCAAACTTCCTCATATCAATTTTTGGAATATGGTGGGTCTTCAATCCAACATTAGAGTCTATGGAATCATGATTAACATTTTTTTTCTTCTCATCATGAGTTTCCTTTACTACCCTGTCACCATTAGTGACCATTTCTTGTAGCAACTTATTCATATTTATCTTCGATTCTTCCATCTTATCATCCATGCCATCCATTTTAGTGTCCATGCCATTCATGTTAGTTTCCATGCCATCCATCTTAACTTTTACATCTTTCTTTAAACAATCCATCCTAGCTTCTACACCTTTCTTTAAACCATCCATCTTAGCTTCTACATCTTTCATCTTCGATTCTATTACTTTTTGTGCAAGTGACACTTGTTGCACTTGGTCTCATAATTTTGATATATCATGTTGCATTTCTTCCTCTTCTTCATGAGTCATGATAGAGCTTTTAGGTTGCTTTCTAGGTGTTTTCATTTTCTTTCCTCGGGGCATCAATTACTAATAATAATGCTTTACTCTGCCCTTTGAATTCCTTCAAACTAATTTTTCAAACCATGCTTAGGCAAAAAATTAAAAAAAAAAACTACACACCTTTTTTCACTTTGTAGGAGCTTGATATTGAATCGGATGTATCTCTGTAATTTTGGGTCATCTAGTTCTAAAATTATGATCTGTAGTAGCCCTCCACGTCCTCTTTCCAATGCCACTAGTATGATCCAAATTGGATTCTCCAAGAAAGAGTTATGCACAATCTCCCAAGATGATCTGATTATAGACCTTTCCAGGAGAGTGAACTTGTATGAAGTACCATGTGTCACTGTTTCAAACTATGACATTGAAAAATATATACAAGAAACTACTGTTCGTCCTTTTTCTATACATTCTTACAAAATTCGATTTTCCCCAGGTCACCTGTTTGGAATGTAATTTAGTAGTCTCCAAAAAAGACCAACTTCCTCAAATCATATCTCCGCAAATATAGCGTGAAAAGCTTGGAAATTTGGACCCAAGGTTTAGTTCGATTTCGTACCAAATGGGTTTTTTTTCTCTTCTGAAACATCGCAGAAAACAAGTTATGGTGAAAATGCCACAATGACCTATTTGGAGTAGCAAAACCGTAGAATCCAAAGCTCTAATACCAAATTTTATGAAACCAGCTCACAAAAATATAGAAAAGAGAGATCAACGCCTTAGAATTCATCCTCTTCGAGTGCGAAACCTCCTTTACATTACACAAATGAAAAATTCTTGGATGATTCAAAGGACAAAACCTCCTTTCTATATATAGGAGTCTATGGAGTCACAATATAATCCAGCCAACCTAACAATAATAATATAAAACAACAAAAATAACAATAGAGCGATTCTATGGGGCACAATAATAAAAATATGGGGACAATAGGGGCTCAACAATATTAATAAGACATACAACTACAATAGTAATGGGGTAATCACTAGTATTATAGGGACCTAACATCCTCACCCTCTGAGATCCCCACTCATTGATGTCGAGTTCATTCGTGACCTTGGTGGCTTCTCTCACATCCCAAGGAACCTTAGATGGTGTGCCTTCTTGTGGATAGAAACCTATAGCTGGTTCTATTTCAGCCCATTTATTTCTTTCTTCTGCCTAGCCTCTTCTCTCCTCTAGAACCAATAATAATGGAGGACTGAGTTTGAGCCATATCCAATTTATATTTAATCTTTGAATGATCCTCTTGTAAAGTGGATTTTTCTGTAGGGAATTTCTTAAACTTTCAGGAGAGTAATATTATCTGATTTGAAAACTCCAAGGTAGAGCACGCCATCTCCTTTTGAAAGCCTACAAGTTCTCAATCCCCAATAACCTAAGGTTGTCCATAAAATTGAGGATAACTTGTCCTTATGTTTCCATGTAATCAAGGGCTAATTTTGGATCATTGGAGATCGTTCTATGGTTACTGATGACAGCCTTGGGGCTCACTAATTCTTTAACGTGTAAAGGTTAATTTTATTCTTTGTTCATCACCCTCTTCACTTCCTCGCCACTGTTCCTTCATGGGTCAACCAAGAGACTAGCGCCATTAGTTTCATGTCCCCCAACCTTGAGTTGTGGTCCCAAAATTTAATGAATATAAGGATCATACTATGCATATAAAACTCAACTATTTTTTCTTTGTCCTTAGTACTTAACTTCTAATAAAAGTTAATGAACACCCGATAGTCTTGGAATGGTAGAAACAAATATTGTGCTAATTTTTTTATCTAGAATTGAAACCTCTCCTCCTTGAGGAAGATGGCATAATACTTGGATGGTTGTTTGCATTGTATGGCTTCCATGGACAAACTTTCCATGGTGGAGAGTTGTACCTCCTTTTTGTGTAGTTGCTTCCTTTGTCTCTGATTTTCTAATTATAGTCTTTCTCTCATCCTTGACTCCCTCAATATTAGGTTTCTCATTTCTCTTCCCATTTTTTCCAATTTCTCCTCCATAAGAACCACATCCTCTACCTTCTTTGATTTTGCAATCAGCATCCACCTGTGAGTTCTTCCCCTCTCTCTTTCCAATTTGAATTAGAGGGGGACTACAAATTTATCGAGAACTATCCTACCTCCATCAACAAATTTATTGTACGATCCAAGGTTAGTTTATGGTTTAGGATCCTTTAGTTCTTGGATACCTTCATGTTCCCCTTTTTATGTGCCTTCATTTTCCTGTAACTTTCCTTGTTATTCTTGCAGTAGATTTATCCCTTACTATAGTAGCCTTCTTTTTTCATGTAGCTCCTATGTTTCCTTCTTTAGATCCTTTGCCTATGATTTGAGCTTATTAGATGTGACTCCTCTAGTTTTAGGCCTCCTTATTGGTGCCAAATGTTTTTTACCCATGACTTTATGGGAGGTGATGTCCTCAATTATCCCTTCACTAGGTGCCAATTCTCCTCCTTAGCTATATGAGTCATCATTTGTCATTGGGATAGTTGAAGAAGGATAAGATTTCCTTGGTTTCATATTGGTTCTCTTTCTCTTCCTAAAGTATAAGGGGCCTTTCTTGGGCTTGATAGGGGTGCTAAGTGTGGCCAAAGTAGCAACTACCTCTTGTTTTGTTTCCCTAGTGAGAGGCTTATTTGTTTCCCTTGTTTTCTAGTTTTGTGAGATCTAAAGGGCTCCTCAAGGGTCTCTTCCTCTACTTTAGGTTCCCCCCCTTGTTATTCCTCTAGTTTTTCTTCTTCCTTTTTCTCCTTATGCTCTATCTTTTTTCCTTGTTTTTCTCTTCTTCCCTACCTCCAGTACTAGATGTTGGTGTCTCCTCTTGCTGCGTGGAGGAAAGGGCATGTCTCTAAATATAAGCCTCCCTATCCATGTCCACAAAGTCCACCCATAACACACGAGTTCTTATATGGCTTAGTGAATTCATGAGAATAAGAATGATGAGGCCATGATGGGAAATGTGTTGGTGATTAATTTCCATCACTCTTTGGTGCATTTCAACAATCAAATGAAAGAGAAAAAATAGAGTGATGAGCCTTGTTTGGATTGGTAACTTTGTGTGGAACCTTAGCTGATGGAGAAGCTTAAATTGACAGTTATAAACATAGATCAGCCTCCCCTCACAAGATATGTACTTAAGGATGTTATAAGATACTTCATTCCAAGGATAAGGAAGGTTCTATCTTCTCACTCCATTTTTATCTTCAACATGATCTTCTCTAGGAAGGAAGAAGTTTTTCATGGATGTGACATTTAGTGTCCTATCCTCTTTTCCCAATAAAACTCGTAAGGGCATGGTGGCCAATTTTTTGATGAGTTATGCTTTCATATCGATGGAAATTTCCCTAACAAGGGTGGTAGCACTCTCTTCTCCTTGAGAATTGAAGACCTTAGCAAAATAATGGATACCTCATCATTAGACCCCTTTAACTACTTAAAGGACTCCATCAATTGATGTCCCATAAAAATATCCCTAAAACGAGGATATTGATGGATTATTTTGGTATTTGTGGGTAGTATTTAATTGGAATCTCCCTCCATGGCTCCTATTGCTCCTTCCTTGAGTTACATGAGGGGAATTTTTCAAGGTTTTCCTCTCAGTAGTCTCGGTTGCAGAGGTAAGGATAGGGTAACTGAACTTTTTCCTTTTTGTGCCAGAGAAGAAGGGTAGTTATTTTTGTTGTAGTGAGAAAAAGCTTTTCCTTTTCTTCTTCCTTAATTTTCTTATGCAATAATATAATATTTCAAAGGAATTTACTTGCACAAGGGTTTGCTACAGGATGCTTGCAATGAATAATATTTTTTATGCAATTTTATGGAAAGTGAGGAGGAAGGAGGCCACTTACCCTTTCTGAGGAAGACTTATTTATATTCATGGGGGTTTGAGGAAAAATCCTAATGATATAGGTTCCTTGTCTCCTTTTAATTCAACCCTATAGCACCTCTTCTGTGTTCGTGTAAGAATTTAGGTGCTCTTGTAGCACTGGTATCCATTCCTGTCGTGCCTCCTATAGCACCTACAAACTTAGCTTGTAGCAGTTGAGTGGCACCCTAGGAAGACTCTGGTAGCATCTATCTTGTCCTTCAGTACCTTGATGGTCCTTTCCAATTGTTTCTTGGGAATGATAAAATATACGAGTGGAACAGAGCCTTGCACTTTTATCCCTTTTTTGGTAATGGGTTTGAAGTACTTTGGTGACCTATGCCTTGCATGGATTTACTCTTCTAGTTTTTATCCCCACTCCTCATGATTATCACTCCCCCTATTTTTAGTTTTGCACGCTGCATTGGTGGCTGAATAGAATACACTCTACTAATTGAAGGTTGCCAAGTTTACTTGCCACATCCATCCCATAAAAACTTTAATCTCATTCATTAAACACATTTTTTACCATAATGAAAATAGGGAAGAGATGAGGGTTGTCATACCTGAACTTTCTTGTGACGTCCAATTGTTGGAAATGCATGTATGCTACTACTAAGGTGATGATCGATCCACTCTCCTCTAGAGGTTCTCACTTCCTTTGTTTTTCTTATGCATAGGTTTTCACAACATGAAGATGTAGTCGACTCATGGAATATTTCTTCCATGTAGGTCTCTTTCTAGTGTTTAATTTGTTGCTACCTAAGTGGATAGGTAACCTAACAATCGCTCATTAGGGGTGGTGTAACTTCTCTCGACCTTAGTAATGACCTCTTGGATCCTCGAGCTTGCTAAATATTCATTTTGGAGTGGAAAGAACCCTTGGTCTATGGTCCTCTTAGATCATGCAGGCTACTACAGGACTGATCTCGTTCCTAGAGAAATCACTTAGTTCCTTCTTAAAACCTCATAATGCATTTAGGGACTTGGATAAGTCATAGTGGGTCTAGGGATAAGAAAAAAATATTTGGAAGTTGCTGAAAGTTTGTTGAAAAAAAAGAGTGCAAGAAAAGTCCTTTTTCTATGTCTTTTATATGGTGAGAGGTGGAACCTTGATGATGGAATTAGCTAAATGG
Organism: Pinus taeda; assembly: GCA_000404065.3. NCBI lineage: Eukaryota > Viridiplantae > Streptophyta > Pinopsida > Pinales > Pinaceae > Pinus > Pinus taeda. The sequence continues at coordinate 101,131 of APFE030289207.1, read as the reverse complement.
AGTGGATGAGGTGTGTAGGAATTTGGGTGGACCTCTCCTAACATTTCCAAAAGAAGAAAATAACCTTTGGCTTCTTTTTCGAAGTGTATATCCCTCATGTAGCAGTTCACGACAGTTGTGTAGCCATTCAGGATAGTCAAGTCACATTGCAAGGTTAAGGAAAAATTGGGTGCAATTTCTTGCTAAGGGATGGAAATAGGTATGGAGGTGGATGAATGCTGATGAAAATTCAATGGTTGGGATAGAGTAATAGAGAAAGGGATTGTGGACTCTATGCCTTCAACTGTTGCTTCCTTGACTTTCTGGAGTCCTGCAAAAGAAAAATGTTAGCATAATGTATGTAATGACTCCTCCTTGTGTTTTATTCTTCTCTCTCTCTCTTTTTGTTTTTTTATGTGAGACATGCAGACTTCCTCTAGATAGGTTTCCAACCGCCATGTTTTCCCTAGGAACCCAAGAGGAGGTTTTCACCTCGGGATATTTTCATCTTATTTCTCTTCTCTTTTTCTTTTTCTTTTTTTTTCTCTTGGGTTGCCTCATATATGTTTTCAAACTTAGACTTTGCCTTAGATGCCTCGTGGAGGTTTTAATCTAGGCCCTTTATTTTTTTCTTTTTCTTTTCACAATCTTGGTGGACTAGGGGTTGTGAGCCTCCCAATCGCATTCAACTCCTTAAAAATTGAACTAATAAACTCCTCTTTGGAGAAAGGTATCTTGTATAATTTCAACGTGTAGTCATTAACCAACAAGGGGATATCTTCCTCATCAATTGTTTTGATTTGGACAGACCCATTCTCATGATATTTTTACACTAGATAAGGGGCCAGCCATCTTGTCAGTATTTTTCCTTTGAAATCCTTGAATCTTGAGTCATAGTGAAGGGCCTAATCTATTTTTCATGCCAAATCTTCCTCTATAGTTGGACTACCTTAGTGTGTAGGAGAGATTGAATCTTGAAATCATCTAAACCATTGATTTCGATCAACCTCTCTTATTGTGTTGGAGTGAGGTCTAAGTCTAACTGAGCTACCATCCTTAGGGTATTGTATTCAAATTCAATGGAGAAGAGGGCCTTCTTCCAATATACTGACTGAAATGGGGTAAAGCCAATGGCGGTCTTCCAGGTGGTATTGTAGGCCCAAGTGGCTTATATAAATCTGTCTACCAAATCCTTTCTATTGTTTCTAACAACCTTGGTCAGAATGTTCTTCAAGGCTGTATTTGTGACCTCTACTTGCCCATTTTCTTGAGGGTGATAAGTAGTGGATGCCCTGTGCTTGATGTGGTGTTTCTTCATGATGTCTTTGATCATATTTGAGGTGAACTGTATCCCTCGATCAATGACCATCTCTCTTGGAAAATAAAAATTTTAGAAGATGTTGTCCCTTGGAAACTCAGTCACTTTTTTCTCAGTTGATGTGTTAAATGCCCTTTCTTCGGCCCATTTAGTCAGGTAATTATCACATACAATGGTATACTTTTCTTTCGCAATGGGGGATCAATGGGCCTAATGAAGTACATGCCCTATTTCTCAAATGGCGATAGAGTCACTTGAGGTTGTAAGGGAATTTCATCCTTATTTGTGGGATTACCGATCTTTTGGCAGATCACACCTGGTGGTGTACCTTCTTGCATCTTGATGTACAATGGGCGAGTAGTAGTGATATTGTAGAAATTTGAAGGTTTTTCTCTTAGTAGCAAAGTGGCATCCACAAGATCCATCATGGCATGCTAAGAGGATGTTAAGAAATTCATCTTCCCTCACACCTTCTCAAAATCTTATCTAGCCCAAATTTGAAAATATTTCCCCCAATCCAAGTGGATGGGGAAATTTTCCTAATAATATTTATTTTCTCCTTGGAGGATAGATTAGGAGTGAACCTCCCAACAACCTTGTAGTTTACTATATCAGAAAACAAATAATATAGTAATGATATGGGAAAGATATGTTCATCTAGGACCTTATCATCTACCATATCCTCATTATCTGAAGGTAAGTTCGGACTTGACAAGAAATCTGCAACCACGTTTGCATTCCATGGTTTCTCAATAATAGTCAAATCAAATTGTTGCAATAATAACAACCATATAATTATCCTAGCATTGACACTAGGTTTATTCACTAAATACTTAATGGTTGCATGATTAGTTTGGATAAAAGTTTGATATCCAGTGACGCAGTTCGCAGAATTTTCCAAAGAGTGTATTACATCTAGGAGTTCTTTCTTAGTGATTGTATAGTTTAGCTAAGATTTAGAAAGCTTCATACTCATGAGTTAGATATCATGAAGAAATTTATCTTCCACTTAATGGCATAAGTGTCCTCAGAGAAGTAATTTTATTAATCATAAAAGTAATTACATAATTTATTTTGCAAGAGTTTACACCCGAATAGCCAAACACTCTTGCAATGAGCTATTTATAAGCTCCATGTCCTAACTACCTCTAATTATGGATCACTTATTAAATAACAAGTGTCCATTTACATTAAATGCAATTCAAACCAACTAGCTAACAAATCTCCTAAAATAGAGCCTAAGATATGACACATTTGGAGGGTCATATCTAGTTACAACAATATGCTAATTCTAAAAGTCTCCATTAAATAATTAAACATTTTAGAATAATAATTATTAATTTAATATCTTAAATTAATAATTATTTTATTCTAATTTTATAACCTATGATAAAATTGTATTTTTGGATCATCTAACATTCCCCCTTGTGATCCAAAGATACATTACAATAGATACCAAGTTCATCCCTGAACTTAGTAAATTTTATTCTGCCAAACAGTTTCATGAAAATGTCAGAGATTTGATCTTCGAAAGGACAATAAACTAGCTTGAGAACATCTTTGGCAATGAGAGATCTGATATGATAATACTTGGTGTCCACATGCTTTGTCTTTGAATGAAAAACTGGGCTCTTGGCAAGTTTGATGGGTGACAGGCTTCAATGAATAACGATGTAGCTTCTATCTGAGAAATTCCCAAACCCTGCAAAATTCTGCGCAACCAAACAATTTCACATGTTGCTTCCCATGCTGAAATGTACTCTGCTTCTGTTGAAGAAGTGGCCATTGTAGCTTGTTTCTTACAACTCCAAGATACTGCTGTTGACCCCATGTTCATTAAATAACCGGATGTGGATGCTTGATCATCAATACTTCCAGCAAAGTCGGCATCAGAATATCCAACAAGTACAAAATTTTTAGTCTTTGTGTAAAGAATACCAAAACCTTTTGTTCCTTTGATATATCGAAGAAATCTTTTGGCTGCATTCCAGTGGTTGTCTCGTGGTTCCTACATAAAACGTGAAAGAATACTAACTGCATAAGATAGATCAGGATGAGTATTTGTCAAATGAAGCAAACTGCCAATCAACTGTCTGTAAGTTGTACTGTCCACCTTTTCCCCCCCTTCAAATTTTGAAAGCTTCAAGTTTTGCTCCATGGGGTGAGAATAGGCTTGCAATCCTACATGCTAAATCACTGAAGAACCTCTACTGCATACTTACTATGAGAAATGAAAATATGATGTGGACGTTGGAAGACTTCAACTCCAAGATAGTAGTGAACCAATCCCAAATCTGTCATCTTAAAACCTGCATGTAACTCCTTTTTTACCTATGCAATATGATCATCATGGTTGCCAATGATGATCAAATCATCTACATACATAATAAGAATTACCAGATATTTTCCCTGTTGTCGCACATACAAGTATCATTAGATTTACTTCGTTGAAAACCAACTTTCTTAAGGTATTCATCCATCTTTGCGTACCAAGCGCAGGAGCTTGTTTTAATCCATATAAAGCCTTGATCAATTTGTAGACTTTATGTTCTTTTCCTTCAACTTCAAAACCTAGCGGTTGGGTCATATACACTTCCTCTTGTAAATCCCCATTGAGAAAAGCACTTTTCACATCCATTTGATGAACTTTCCATCCTTTCTGAGTGGCCAATGCAAGTGTTAACCAGATGGTGTTCCATTTAGCTATAGGAGCGACATTTTCCTCATAATCAATGCCTTCCTACTATGCAAAACCTTTTGCAACAAGTCATGCTTTATACCTTTCAAGTTCTCCCTTTTGATTATACTTAATTCTGTAAACCCATTTACATCCTATGCGTTTAACATTTGCTGGACAATCAACAAGTTTCCAAGTGTTGTTTTCAATTACTATTTGACATTATTCAACCATAGCCTATTTCCATTCTTTATTTTTTAGTACCTCTTTGTATGTGGAAGGTTCAATAAAATCATTTGCTATAAAGGCAAAATTGCCTTCACTTCTATGTGCCCTTCTAGTGCCTGTTTTATTCTGCTCATCATGCTTTACATCTTTCAAAAGTTGAACTGCCCATTTTGGTAGTTGGTGCTCACTTGTTTTCGCTTCTGTAAAGTCTCCATCATTGTAAATAGGATTAACATAAACTAATGTCCATCGTTCAAGTGAAGGGTCTGGAGAATCACTATCAGAAGAACTGCTACTTCTTGGAGATGCGGATGAATTGCTAGATGACCCAGTTGATGTTGTTGATGTAGATGGACTGGATGACTCATCTTCAGAGGAAGGAAAATCAAGTTCATATCAATTTGGTGAAGTTGGTTGACTTTGAATTTTTCCATTTCTTTTACATCCCTTAGTTTCTAATTTGTTAAGAATATTTTCTATTTCTTCCACACTTTTACTCTTAGTTTCATCAAAAATGACATCCCTGCTCACAATGAATTTTCCATTGGTCAAAACATGATACCCTTTCTTCTCATCATAATATCTAATCATTGTGCATTTTAGACTTCTTGAGTCAATCTTAGTTCGTTTTTCTTTCGGAACTAAGGCAAAACATACTGATCCAAAAACTCTAAGATGTTTAACTCTAGGTTTGAAACCAAACCAAGCTTCATAAGGTCTGATTCCATCTAAAGAAGTAGTTGGAGATATGTTTCCTAAGTAGACAGTTGTATGAATTGCTTCTACCCAATATGTTGGACTTAACCTCTTGAAAGTTAACATGTATCTCGCCATTCCTAACAAGGTGCAATTCATTCTCTCGACTACTCCATTTTGTTGTGGAGTGTAAACATTAGTAAGATGTTTTCTTATGCCATTTTCACTCCAATAAGTTTTGAATTCATTTGAAGTGAATTCTCCCCCATTATCCGTCCTGAGAGTACCTATCTTTTCTTTGACTTCATTTTCAATAAGTTAGCGAAAAATTTTAAACTTATCAAATGCTTCTGACTTGTTCTTCAAAAAGTAAACCCAAGTCATTCTGCTGAAATCATCAATGAATAGTAAGATGTATTTGAAACCACCAAATGAAGTTTGTAGTCGACCACAAACATCACTGTGAACTAGTTGTAGCCGCCTGTTTGCACGTCATGAACTTGTTGGAAAACTTTCTCAACTTTGTTTTCCATAACTGCAAGCTTCACATTTTGCATTTTCCCTTTTAAAAGTGAGAAGTCCTTTAACCATTCCTTGTTTCTCCAATTGAGAAATACTCTCAAAATTCAAATGTCCATATCTTACATGCCATAGTCTTATAGGTGAAATACTTATAGTCACTGCCCCTGGAAAATCAGAATTCCTTGGAATAATTGTCCCTTTCATCCGTAACAGTTTTCCATCTTCATAACCTGTCATTATTGTTTTCAAGTTTTGTTTGACTTAATTAATCTTGACTAAACCATCTTCCAACACATGACGCAAAAAACAAACTATTGGGGCTTTTCCTTGACCCTCGAATAGTCGTCAAAACAGGAGAAAATTGACTGAGCTTTGCACTTGGATCTAGTCAATTTCTCTAATTTTTACAAGGCAAATTTCAAAATTTGACTTTTACAATGGTGCTTTTGCACAATCTAGTAAAACATTACCCCCCCCCCCTCCCCCTCAAATTAAAATTACTTTGAGTTACAATGTGATGATTCCAATTGAAAAATAAAAAAATAACTTCTTGAAAACAAATTACCCAACACACCTTATCTCTCCAATTTACAAAATAAAAATCTCCTTACTACTCCCAATACAAAATAAGACACTTATATCTCCACAAAATATTCTTCAAATTTACGAAATGTAATGCACCATATTCCTCCAAGTAAAAATGGAAACACACCTTATCAATTACAAAGAGCAAAAAATTCATCCTTTCAACTCACAATCTCACCACTTTCATGCATATAAAAAATGCATCTCCAATTTCATGTCAAGTAAATCCACTCACTGGGCAATTTCAACACATGTGGAAGCTCCTTAAAACTGGTTGGAACGTTGGCTGGAATGTTGGTTGGAATGCTGGCTGGAACAACAGTGCGAAAGCTGGCTAGAACGCTGGTTGGAATGCTCGCTGGCACACAAACTGGTTGGAACGCTGGTTGGAATGTTGGCTTCTTGCTAACAGGTTGGCTCACCCTAGTTGGCTTCTTGCTGTTTGTTTCACTGCAAAAAGAAAAAAACTGCAAAAAAAATCGCCATAGATATCCAAATCGCATTACAAGCAGGACTCTCTTCCTTTTTTTCTTCTCAGAGACTTCCCTATAAATTTCATACCAGCTACGTGGACAATAGAAGTGAATGTGCAAAAATGGCTTGGTCCAACACTTGAGGTGATATAAAATGGACAACTAATTCTTGCTTTTTGTGTTGCATCCAGCAAACGAACCATGGATTGAATACACTGTGCATTAACACCGTGCAATGTATAATTTTCACATTCTTCCAAGGATCTCATAGTATGAGGAATTAACACTGGCTCAACGAGTAAAGCTGGGGGCCGGTCGATTTTGGCAGATTTAAATTGTCATTTATTTATCTAGAATAGGCTTATCAAGCTACCGGTCAATAAATGTAAAAATGCTCCAGAAGCAAGCCAGAATCCTCAAGAAGCTAGTGCTAAACGAAAATGCAAGAGCAATGATCAGGCGATCCAAGCCTGAGTTTTCGATCTGGTATGTTTTCTCTACATTGTAAGATCTTCCATTACGGGACCCACCACAACTTTTCGGTCAAGAAAGCTCATTTACAAGTGTCTTGCAAGGCAGTGCCACCCAATCAAATAAACCGAGAAGCCTCAGACAACGTCATTTCAGGAAATACAATACGCACATTTCAGGAAATACAATACGCAATCCACTCTTACATAAGAATATCCAGAAACCTTAATACATGACACATAAAAATTAGCAGAACCACACGTATGAAGTTCCACACACACACTGAATATTAGGTTCAGGCACACCTATTTTTTTTTATATCCCACTGCCCATACTAACTGAGGAAAAAAATTATAAGTCGCCTTAATCTACTCGGTTGCTGTGGCCAAATCCTCATGTAGTGCATTAAAATAGCCACACAGATTTTGCAGAAAGTCACACAGATTTTGCATTTTTTGTTGATAATAAAAATGATTTTAGAATTTGCAGATCTAAAATCAATAAAAAAAAATTGCAAAATTCATACCAATCTTTTGCTGATCACTTCAACGGAGTTGAGTTTTCCATGATCTGATAGAGCTGGAATCTCCTCCTCAAATCAATTGTAGCATTACTAGAGCTCTGATACCACAATAATGGCAGACGTTTCCTCAGACACGTAATTTTATTAATCATAAAAATAATTACATAATTGATTTTGCAAGAGTTTACACCCGAACATCCAGACACTCTTGCACTGAGCTATTTATAAGGTCCATGTCCTAACTAACTCTAATTATGGATCACTTATTAAATAACAAGTGTCCATTCACATTAAATGCAATTCAAACCAACTAGCTAACAAATCCCCTAAAATAGAGCCTAAGATACGACACATTTGGAGAGTCATATATAGTTACAACAATATGCTAATTCTAAAAGTATCCATTAAATAATTAAACATTCTAGAATAATGATTATTAATTTAATATCTTAAATTAATAACTATTTTATTCTAATTCTATAACCTATGATAAAATTGTATTTTTCGATCATCTAACACCATTTCTCCTAAGGATTCCCCTATAGATTTATCTTATACATGTATGTGTATATGAAAAGGTAATTCCCAATTGGGACCCCAAGTGGTCACATTTTCTTTTGGCACCTCAAAGTCATCTTGACATTTAATTTTTCAACAAAAGTCTGAATTTTTAGCCAATATTCCAAACAAAGGTGAAGCCAATTTACAAAATTCTTTAATGAACATTCTATAATACCCATCTAATCGAAGGAAGCTCATGAAATCTCTTTGGTTTGGATGTATAGGTAACCTTTTATGATGGAAATTTTGTTGGGGTCAACCTGTATCCCTTCTTTGGATATGGAATGACCTAGGATAGTCCCTACATTCATAAAAAATTCACATTTTTCATGACTTCATGAAATATTCATCGCAATGTATCTATTTAATACTTTACATAGGTTAGAAAGAGATTCCTAGAAGTCACAATAATAAGAAGTGAATTCATCCATTTATATCTCAACAGTGTCATGCAAAAGTTCACCAAAGATACTAAAAAAATTCCCTCTACAAGATAGTAGGTGCATTACACAAACCAAATGGAACGACCCTATAGGGAAAGCTACCCCAATAACATGTGAATTTAGTCTTGGCTTAGTCCACAAGGATGATCTATATCTGGTTGTACCCACTAAACCCATATAGGAATAAAAATAATCTCTTCCTTGTAAGGAAATCCAATACTTAGTCAATGAAAGGAAAAGGTAAGTGGTCCTTTGTTGTCACCTTGTTAAGTTCTTGATAATCAACACAAATCATGCACCTTAATTTTTTCTTGGGGACTATAATGAGGGAGGCCACCCACTCATTTTCTGAAATGGGGTATATTAACCCTTCATCTAGTAGCTTTTGTAATTCCTCTTTCATAATGTCTTAAAGAGTTGGGTTCATCCTTCTATGGGGTCAGCACACAGGCTTCCATCCCTTTTTGAAGTAAATATGATGAGTACGGACCTAGGGATGCACACTTTTCATATACTTATAGTCCAAAGTAGAACATTAAGGTGTTTCCTAAACACTCTACACAATTTTTCTTCCTTCTCATATGAGAGAGAGGGGTTGATCTTTAGATTTATGTATAGGATAATATCTACAAACTTGGCATGTTCTAGGTTAGGGTCAACAGATCACAAATCAATCCTACATTAGTCTTGGATTCCTACATTATTTTTTCGACTAGCATGGAAGTGTGAGGTTGGTTCTGTAAGATATGGTCAATAACGTCATATTTATCAAGCTTCCTCCCCCCATATTAATGTCTAGTGTGCAGAATGGGTAGAGGGATGCATGACAAAATTATTCCTCTTCCTCATCATCTAACCAAAAGGGCAAGTCATGCTCAATATAAGGTTGAGCAGGAGGATATAATACAAGTTGTTTTGATAGATGCCCATTCTTGATGGTCATGTTTCGAGCCCTGCATCTGATCTAGACATCAAAAGCAACCAACCAAGGTCTTCCTAGGATGAGAGGGTATCCATTAAACTTGGTTTTGGGTTGGAGGACAAGGAAATTAGTGGGGCACTCCTAGGAGTCCATGGGGACCATTACATCCATAATAACTCCCTTAGGAGATATTGTAGTTTTGTCTACAAGTTGGAGTAATATAGTGGTCCTCCCCAAAGGACCCTTGGAGTTTGAACTTGAGGATGGTTTCCGTGTTCATCACATTGATTTAAACCCAAAGGTTAATCAAGGTATTAGGGACAATAATTATATCTATTTCCAGATCCCCTATTGAACTACCAAGGTCCAAGTACATTGGGAAGATCACTGTCCCAAGCATTATATTAAAAAATTTCCCAAATTCCCAAGACTTTTGAAACACTCTTCCTTGATAATATTGTTATATATGGGGACATCTTTGATTGCTTCGAGAAGGAGTATTTTGACTCGCAAATTATTCAACTCCCCCAGAAGTTCTACCTCTTGTCAGGTGTATTGTTTAGGTGGGATCAACCTGTCCAGGTAAGGAGGTACATTGGATCGAGGGACACCTTCTTCCTTCTATTCTTCAAGCTCTTTAAGTGGCAAAGGTGGGTGGGCATCTCGAAGTACCTTCCCAGACTGAAGGTTGATCTTTCGTATTTCGACAACATAAGCAGGATAAGATGTCTCCCCACTATAGACTTCTTGTATCTTCTTATTATTTGGGCTTCGATTGGGTTGAGAAAATAGTTGAGGTTGCTTAGGTGGGTTATGGTAATGAAGTTATCATTGAGCTTATCGTGGAAGCATTCAAGTAGGAGGTTGGGTTGTTTGAGGCATCCACCTTTGTTAGGAGTTGCCCCATTGATGAGAGTGAGGTGGATATGGCTGGAAAGGAGAGCTGATAGGTTGAGGAGGATACTAAGGAGCATAAGGCCAAGCAGAGGGGATAAGACATGATGGATGAGAGGAATGCTACCGAGGTTAGAAATGTGCATTCTGATTTGGATTATAAAGTCAATAATGTGTACCTTGCATTCCATATTAATATCGTTGAGGACCTTAGGGCCTCTATTGGCTGATGAAGTACATTTTCTCATAACCACCTTCTTCGCCTTAGTATAAAACTTTTAGGCCTAATAGAGATGAGAATTTGTTTGTTTCATGGTTTTCTTCACAGATGGACTAGACTTCTATAACATTTAGTGGGCACTCATTTCCAAGATGTCTCGTAGTGCATCTAGGGAAAAAAATAGCTAGCGCTCTCTCTGCTTCCTCTTTCTTCCTTATGTTTCGCATAATATCCATATGTAGGGAAAAGGTATCTAACATTTCACTCTTGAAGTCCTCCAACATAATTCCTATCTCATGTTTGATGGTTGATGTAAAGGGAGATGAACTAACCAAGCCTTGGCTACAACTACCCTTTTTCCTAGCATCCCAAGAGTGATTCGTAAATACTTTCATGATGTAATCATAAGGAGAATGTTAGATGTCTTGTCCAAAAATCATGTTGAGGGTCTTCATTACATCCTCCGTAATGCCTCAAAGAAGAACTAGCTTTAGGACTCCAGGTGAAGGGTATAGTTAGCCCTCCTATAATTGAGGTTGAATCTCTCCTCATAGTCTTCTAAGGTTTCATTGTATCCTATGGTCATCCTAAAAGAAAATTCCTTTGTTTTTTTGGACCTGTAGTAGTGCATGTACTTCTCATAAAAGGCTTGTTGCATTTGGGACTAGGTAGTGATGCTACCTCCCCATAAACCCATGAACCAACACAAGGATATGTCTTTGAAGGTAGATCAAAACGAATTCAAATTTTCTTCATCAAAGGTATATTCATAGGTCCTATAGACAACAGAAAATTAAAACACAAAGGTGTCAGATTCTTTATAGGTTAGGCTATGGAAATGTGGAAGGTTAGAAGGAATTATATTCTTCATTATGCTTCCCCCATTGGTTTCGCGTATAGGGAAAATCTCATTTTACCTATTTTCAACCATGGTCTGGGTACGCAAGGTGGGCTCTTCTTCTCCTATGGGTTCCTCAAAAATTTCAGGTTCGTTGCCTAGAGGGTTTTCTAACTCCCCTACAGTCAGAGATCGAAGTTCACAGTCACCAAAGAAGAATGATGGTTGGTTGCTTGAAGGGGTGGGGATTTTCGGTAGGAATTTCCATTTACTATCCTACTCCGATGAGGCATGAAAGAACTAACTCTATTTTTTTAATTTTTCTCCTTTTTTTAAGCTTTTAAACCAATAGTACTAACGCAAAACAAAAAGAAAAAAAAATAAGAAACCTTCTAAGTAGAAATAACACCTACTTGGAAACCTCCTCGACAACAGTGCCAAAAAGTGATGAGCCATGTTATTGCATCAAATATGTTGCAACGTCTAAGGCTCTCAACTTAAATTATCAGCCGAGGGTTCATACAAAATTATAGGTGACAATGTTATATGCACATTAAGTTGATTTCTACTCATGTCACACTTAGTTATTAGATCTGATCAAGGCATACAGAGACCACTCACTTAACTAAATACAAAGAAAATTTCTATGAAAACATATCATGGTTGCAAGGGAATGAACAAATTCTATTTGTAGAGTTGAAAATATCATTCATTAAATTTAAAGACTAATTGCAACTTCATGAAAGGGATATACTACACTAGTTTCAAAAGTAAACTTATGATATTCTATTTGTATGCTAATCAAATCAAAGTTATAATTGTGGGAATCATTAATATAATTTCAACTTGTTTTAGAAGAATGATTTCAATCTTTAACAGAACTATGAAATTACAAAACTAAGTATGAGCTACTATTTGTTTTTGTTTGCTGAGGATGAAGGATATGTTTGGAGTGGTCATGGAGTCTCCCTAATAATTGAGTCAAAGCCCAGGAACTATTATTCAGCTTCACAATGCAAGAGTTATGGTCCTAGGATGAATTTAGTTGAATTTAGCAATTTCTATAACACTATTAAAGGAAATGCTATAAGAAGCCATATTTTTCTGCGAGACTATCGTATTTTCCTATAGGAGTAGCTCTGAGAGCTTTCTGAGGGAAATGATGGTATTATGAAGGTGGGAAATGGTGGAAGACATTTGATAAAGGTTGATGAAGGATGTGCCATGATTTTTTCCAAGTGTAGCACCGCTCGTTTGTCTATCTTGCACAAAATTTCATGGCCATAGTGTCCCTCATTAACCTTGAAATATGATTTTGGTGGTGGAGCTTGAGAGAAGTATGAGGTTTCCAAGATGAATATGGGATTCTCTAAGTGAATCTGGATGGGTGTACCAACCCCTGCAAATCACTGCAAGCTCTTGCAGATTAGAAATCAAGTACATATATCAATATTGCAATGAAAGTAATCAAAGTGGAAAGGATGAGTTGAATTCTATTTATTCAAGATCTAATTTGTGTTACAACATGAATCTAATCTAATTTCCAAATCAATGATGATAATTTCTAAGTTGCAAAAATCGAGCATGCAAACAAATCTCAATCCAAAACTCAGTAATTTCCAAGAAATCATAAACACATGCTTTTGGCTTCTTGTTGTAGATTCTTCAACCACACTTCCCATAAGAGAGGTGGTAGTCGAACTTGCAAATATAATTTTTGCAATATAACTCCTACCTCAAAAAGGGAATAAATATAATGACTTGAACAAGACCAAGGAAAGAATACATGAGACGGATTAAAGCCTCTAGGTTAGGCCCAACCCCAAGGGTTTAAACCCTTCAAAGTTAACTCATATGTGGACCAATAGTAAGCTTTCCATTAACAACAAATAAGAGTCACATACATAATATCAAAGATGAAAATCATAGTTTCAAGCTCTTGGCTCTCAATAGCTATCTCTATCTCCAACAAATGTTCTAATCCTAATGAACCCTTAGTCTTTTCTACTTCTACAAAAAACAATTTAGGGGTGGCTCCCATGAGAGGAGGATTACTTCCCTATAAACTCTTGAAATTAGTGGATATGGTTCTCTTGGATCTTCACATGTACTTGAGTTCCATGACTCCCAATGGACTTCGAGGTATTGGTGAGGAATCCTAGTACTCAAACTAAGTTGGAGATTCAATGTAGTGGATAAACCTCCTATATTCTCTCTAGATACCTCCAACATGCCCTTGCATACTAAATATCTCTAAAAATGCTTCTTTTGCCTACATATTAACCACATTAGGCCATGAAATATGACATGCACCCTTTAGTCTTCCTAATAAGAACATTATGGCTACAAAATGTAAACTAATTGAGAAAAGGAGAGTTTATGGCCTCGAGAATAGCACAATGGGCCTCAAAATATACCTATCGATGGGACCCGTCACTATAATATTGGTGCCACGTCTCCTTTCATCAATAAAATATATTGTTTTGAAACTTATGGCTTGTATGACTTAGACGATGCTTTTGATGACTAGAAGAAGGATAGTTGTCATTTCCAGGATGGAAAATACGTTAACATTCTATTTGATGAATTTAATCTACCTTATTTAGAGAACACAATGGAGGGAATTCATGATCCAATTATGAATTCAATATGTCATAACGAGTGTTCCTTCTATATGGACATCTAACATTTCTCATTTATGTTGATAGCTTCTTAAAATCATTGGATCTATATATTAGGATCCACATAATCATGCTAGGAATTTGGAGAACCATTCACTACCAATTATGTAGCTTAGATATATTTAGTGCATAGTTAGGATGAGGTCTTAGACATAAGACCTAATTTTTTTAATTACCTCCTTAAATTAATCCAAAATCATAGATGTCACTTTCATAATAGATTTGACTACTTCAACATGATGGTTAGCATTCATATATAGGACCTATGTGGATGGTGCTTTTTTATTATTATTTTAGCTTCGAGGCTCAAAATTTTACATGTGACCTTGGTTCTTTGATTTTTTCAACATTGTGGTACAGACTCAATATGTGGACTCTAGTTTATGCTTGTACCTACTCACAATAAGGATTAAGGGAAAAATTATTCTAAGGGTTGTGGAATGTTAAGATACACCCTACGAATATAATGGTGGCTTCTAATGACCATATTAGAGTAATAGTAGTGGAAGTCATCCAATGTAAGGTCAATTAGGTCCATTATATTCTTCATTATTAACTAGGGAACATTATTTTAGTTCTGGATTACAAAATAAGGAACATTGTCAGTATTGAACAATTAGAATGAGACCTCAGTAAGGGAGGTTCACCATGTATTTAAGAGGCTCTTATTATTAAGGATATCTTGTTTGTTATGAAAAAGGATGGAGTACTTATGGAAAATGTAATTTTCATTGTATTTGGAACTTAGCTCATTATGAGGTCACCCAACCTTAAGGTATAAGTGATCAAGAGTGGGTTCCTTCCATAAAAACATTTGTTGTAAGCTATTCTTTACTTTAATAATATATATAATAATCAAGCGAGGGAGAATTTTTATGGTATTCTTGGATTTCTTGTATACGAGGGAATTTTAAAATCTAAGTTATTCAGTAGCACTATTACCAATTTTTATTTTGTAATCTATTAGATTAGGCAATGCCTTTTAAAGAGGTTTAACTAAAAAGTAATCCCTTTTTAATAAAATAAAAAACAATGTGAAACCTTCAAGAAAGAGAAAAAAAGAGACATCAAATATATTATAAGAAAGGATTTGGCTATTAACCATTTCAAATACTGGGAAAATAAGAACATAATAATAGGAAATGAATTGAATGAGTTGCTTTGATGTTGAGAACTACCTAAATGCAAGCCTATATTTTCAAACTATCATTATAAAAACATGTAATTGTAAAAGAATATTCATAGCCATTCTATCTTACAAAAACCTATCATAAAATTCAATATACAAATAAAACATGCATGCATATTTTATCTTCCAAAATTCTACAACAAAATTCATTATGTAAAAGAAGAGAAGATGCTTTTCCATTCTATAAAGGATAAGTATCCATCCTTGAAGAATCCATAATTTACATATTCTTATCTTAGAAGTTCCAATGAACCAAACATGGTTTATGGGAACTTTAGAGGACCTATGCTCCACTACTCCGACACATACTTCTACAGATATTGAGCTAGCTCTTACATCAAAGGGGTCAAATATTTAAAACAATGTAGTCGAAGGATAAAAAATAGAAGTATTATTTTTTTTTTGCTAAAGTAAGAAACTATCCTTCTATTCCATGAAGCCAAAAGTAAAGTTACAATATATACAAAAAACTTGACCTTGTCAAGGACTTCCGAAAAAAACAAGGCCAATCTGCCCAAGAGAAGGCTTACCACACTAACTAAAGGATAGACAACCCCTCAACAAAATCCCTCAGTTAACTGTTAATTCCTAGTCGGACAACGCGAACCCAACCAACTTTACCGCTCATTGCGGGAAGGTACAAGTGGCCCCACAAAAGTACACGCCAAAATCAGATTGTTGAAACCATCTATAGAAATGGACGTCTGGGGAAAAATCGAGAAGGCAAGTTGCTCGAGCATTAAGGCATGATGGAGGGTGGTTTTACATACCCCACCCTCACCACATGTTGAGATCCTAGTGGGATCGCTCTCAACAATCCCAAACCACTTACCGTACAAAAGCTCTGTGATCAACTGGAAACCATTTAAAGCTTGGTTTTTCATTCCGTAAGGGGAATGCTGGAGAAATTCGGGCACTGGAAAGATCCAATCAGCCTTTTGTCAAAGCCTAACTTCGGGACTGGTAATAGAAACCGCCACCAACTAAAAATTAAACACCATGTTGCAAATCGAAGGGGAGAAGAGACTGGTTAACTTACACCAAAGGAAAATATAACCGCTCAGAGTTTGCCCTTCTTCCAGATTCCAACCAAATAACAGTGTTTGAACTTGCATAGAAGGCTTCAATCTGTGTCTTTCCCTGTAACCCAATGTCTGAAAATTTCTCTGTCGTCTGTCATTTGTTCATTGCATAAAGCTATTAGTCTACTCTGAAGTGACTCCTGCCACTTCATATCGACCCTTCATTCAGTATTAACTATGCCTTTGTTGGCCAGTAAATATGCTAGTTTATTAGCTTTCTGACAAACATGATTGAAGCTTATAGTTCGAAGACTTCAGAGATGTTTTTGAATTCTTTGGTACACTTGAATTAGCTTCCAGTGTTTTGAGACCTTTTCTGGCACTGCTCCACAACTGATTCTCTTTACTGAATTTATAGAGATCTCTGAGTCTACATCGATAATGACATTTGAGTTGTGATTTAGTTGAAGAATGTTTAGGCAATGTTCCAATGCCACTATTTCAACTATGTTGTTGGTGGCTATGCATAAATTGTAGTGGAAGATAAATACTATAATTCCTTTTTCATCTCTTAACACCCCTCCAAAACCTGTTGTTCCAGGGTTTCTTTTGGAAGCACCACCAATACTGCATTTCAGATAGCCTTTCGGTGGAAGATGCCAAAACTCCTTTTTCGTTTCCAAATCTCTTTCCTTTCTGCTAAGTCCTTGGTGAATGATCTCATGTATGCCCAGTTGCCTGAGAGTTCTCAATTCATTTGTTGTGGGAGGATTCTGGGGATGACCGTGCACCATGATGGAAATTGTCTTCTTAATTCGTTTGAAGATCAGATCCATCAGGCAAGGAGGAGTGGTTTTTTCATCCTTGAAAATTCTTTTATTCCTTTCTTTCCAAACATTCCAGATAAGGAAGCTTGGCATAAAGGTCTAGGCCAAATTAAGGATCTCATACTCTAAAAAGTTTTTTCTCCACCTATTCAAGGTGTTAATGATGCTGCCTTTATCTCTATTTGTCTATTGGAACACGATGTCAAAGGAATCCCACAACTAGGTGGTGTGGGTGCAACTGTTAAGAATATGTTCCATTGTCTCTTCTTGAGCTTCACATAACTAACATCTAGAAGGCCCAGAAACACATTTTTTCCAAATATTATCCCAAGTTAGAATTTTCTTATGATGAACTAACCACATAAAAAGCTTGATCTTCATCAACCCTTGGTGGCTCCAGAGTTGATGCCAGGATTTTACAAAAACACAGGGATCTAGGTTTAGGAGAATTATTTTTGCTTCCTTGATATTAAAGGTACCTGCTTTATTGAGGCCCCATCTTAGCTGATCCTACCCCTCTGTTACCGAGATGTTCCTTTGTATCAACATGCTCATGAGTTCCTTTGCTTTTGCTTTTATGGGGTTGTCCTCTCTATAGTCAATTTTCCTCGAGTTTCTCCACTTCGCTGAGTTATGAGGAAGATTCTAGAAGTCTTTAACTTTTATTAATCCTTGGGAATCTATTTCCTGCTTGAGGCTTATAAAGCCCTCCCTTATCAACGTTGGTTCTTGTTTCCAATTATCTTCCCATAAGAGAGAAAGATCTCTTGCTCTAGTTTCCCAGAAGCTGTTGTTTTGAACTAGGCTTCTATTCTCCCAGGCTTTATTCCAGATGTGAGAGCCTTTTATGTGTCTAGACATTCTTATAAGGTCACTTGTTTTCCAAGTGCTTGCATATTTTTCTTTCCATAATTTAGTCCATTGCGCCTCTAGTTCTTTAACCCATCTCCACGAAAGCTTGGCTCCTAAAACATTACTTAGAATTTCCTGATCATCTAATCCCAAACCTCTATGACATTTGGGTTTACAGATTTTTTCCCAAGAAACCAGGCCCATTTCTTCCTTGTCTCTGCCTTTCCCCAAAGGAAGTCTCTTTCGATGTTCCTAAATTGTTGTAAGACTCCTTTGGGAGCAGGAAGGGCTGATAAGAAGAAAACAGGGGTAGATTGTAGAATGGCCTTTGTCAGAATCAATCTCCCAGCTAGGTTCAACGATCTGAAAGTCTATTTTTTGACTTTGTCATGCATCTTGTTGAGCACATGTTCCCAAATGCTTTTATGCGATGGTCTAGTGGTTAGGGGAATTCCCAAATGCTTTGAAGGGAGGGAATCTCTTTGGAAGCCCAGAATTCTGGAGATATTTCTTTGAATTGTAATGTTAGTATTTAAGAAAAAGAATTTTGATTTGGAGAGATAGACTTCCATACCTGTGGCCAAGGCATAGTTATTTAGGATTTGTTTGTATGCTGAAGCTTCTTTGACTGTGGGGATACCTTGTAGCATGGTGTCATCCACAAATTGTTGGTGAGTCATTGCTTGACCATTCTCCGTTAATTGGAGGCCCTTGATCTTTCCTGAGACTTTGGCTTCATTAATGGATCTACCCAGACCTTCCATCATGAGGATAAAGAGAAAGGGAGAGAGTGGTTCTCCCTGCCTGAGGCCTCTGGACGAGGTAAAGATCTTTGAGGGTGAGCCATTCACCAGAATTGAAAAACTGGAAGAAGTGACCAAAGCCATAACCCATCTGACCTAGTTCTGATCAAATCCAAAAGCAGTAAGGACCTTCTTGATGTAAATCCAGTTCACCTTGTCATACGCTTTCACAATATCTAATTGCATGATCATACCAGCCTGCCTTTTGCTGGTAAGCATATGAACCACCTTATGGGCTTGAATAATGTTGTTTAGGATTTGTCTTACTTCCACATAACCAGATTGCTTCCCTGAAATTAAAGCCGGAAGAAGAGGTTTGAGTTTGCTAGCCAAAATCTTGGAAATAATTTTGTAAACAACATTGCGTAAATCAATGGGTCTAAACTTATCAGGAGTTAGGGCTGAGTCCTGTTTGGGGATCTATGAGATGAAGGAGGTGTTGAGGGCTTTTAGAATGGTCCTATTTCTTCTGGACTCCTCTAAAATATTCAAAATATCCTGTTTGACAACATTCAAGCAGGCCTTGAAAAAGTCGACATTAAAACCATCTAGACCTAGAGCTTTGCCATTCTGCATATCCTTGATAACCTCACTGACTTCTTCTTCGGATACTGGTTTATTTAGGTTAAAATTATCCTCCCTAGACACTATTCTAGGGATATATTTTGTAATTTCCTTAATGCATTGTTCTCTGTCTAGATTATTTTCCATTGTGATGGCTTTGAAATGTTGTACCAGCATAACTTGGATATTCTTATGAGAGGTCGAAAGCTCCCCATTCTCATTCAATATGGAAGAGATTCTATTGTGCACTCCATTGGCAATGGTAGATCAATGGAAAAATTTGGTGTTTCGTTCACCTTCTTTGAGCCATTGAACTCTAGATTTTTGTCTCCAAAATATTTCCTCTTTTTTGCATAAATTCTCCCATTCTTGATTGTGTTTATCAACTTGTTTACTTTTGACTCTATCAAAACCATCTATGATCAATGCTTGGTTTAGTTCCTATAGTTTAATTTCCACTTATTTTTTATTCGCAAAAATATTTCCAAACTCCCTCTTGTTCCAATCTTTGAGTTTGAGTTTTATGTGCTTTAGTCTTTTATGGAGGAGGAACATTTTGGTGCCATAGATTTGCAGATCTTCTGACCACCATTTTTCAATGTTGCTGATGAAATCTGGGAGGGAGAGCTAGATGTTCTCAAATCTGAAGGGTCTATTCCTGGGAGAATCGATCCCTTTGATATCTAATTGAATTGGCCAGTGATCAGAGCCTGCATATGGGAGCACATTAGCAGTTATTTCTTTATTAGTGAGCATCAGCTCCTCCGAAATCAAAAATCTATCTAACTTGGAGGCAACCTAGGCATCACCTCCCCCTTTGTTATTCCAAGTAAAAATACCATTGTGTATTTTAGAGTCAACCAGTTTCATATCTTCTGTGAATGATTGGAACACTACCGAATCTTTTCTTAGCAACCTGGTCCCTCGTTTTTTTTCTGAAAGAGATTTTATCATGTTGAAATCTCCTCCCATGGCCCAAGGGATTTCATTATGTCTACTTCTAAGATCAACCAAGGAGTCAAGAAATTTGAGTTCCTCATCTATTCGTTGAGGCCCATAAACATTCGTAACCAGGAAGGTGTCCGACATCCCCACTGGATTGATGATAACTGAAAGATAATTTCTTGATGCCTCTGCATCTATTATGCTAACTTTTTGGGGGTTCCATAGGGTGAGAATGTCCCCGATTATGTTCTCTGCTTTAACTTCTAGAAACCCAAATCTAATAAGCCATTTGCTATGGATTTGTTTTGTGTTTTGAATGGAGCATTTTGTTTCTTGAATGAAGATTATGGCCGGCAATGCTGGCTTCATTCTCTTACCTAGATTTTTTTGTTTTCTTTTACTTCCTAGACCTCTGATATTCCAAGATATGAACTTCATAATTAAATATTTGTAAAGGAGTAACTGGTTAGATCTTTCATCTTACCGGAATCTATCATTAGCTTTTCACACTCCATCATGAGCTCATTTTGCTTTTTTCTACCCCTCTTCTTTCCTAGATTTTTAGTAGCTAATCCTGGAGTTTATTACATTGTTTTCACCCCTCTGTGCTCCTGTTTGTGAATGTTTTTACCTTTATCCAGCCCTTTTTCTTGCGTTTTCCATAAAAACAACTATTGTATCCTGTTGTATTCTTCTTGAGGCAGTGAATCTAATCCTCCTTTGGTTCCCTGCATTAGAAAACCTTCCAGATCCAGGCATTCTTTGTCAAGTATTTCTTGTAGTTCATGATCTTCCAGATTTGTTTCACTTTGGGTCATTTCCTAGTCCATCTCCATTTCTGTTTCACTTGTCATCACTTCCTTTTGAGAACCACTCTCTTGGGATTATTTATTTTCCTCTCCCTTTTGTTTCTTATTAGAACCTTCCTTCTGATATTGGTTTTCTTTGTGTTTTCTTCATTCTCTTCCAATACCTAGATATTGTTATAACTGACCTTCTTCCCCTCGTTATATTGTTGCTTCAGCCCCTTTCCCCCCTCTTCCTTTACTTGTGACTTTCTAAAAGCTTTCTGTGTCATTCGTTGTGTTAAGTTTATCTTTGTTATTTTCTTTACTGAGAGGGTAGTCCCTAAAAAAATGTCCATGTTCATGACACCTACGACATCTGAAAGGGATATGCTCGTAGTCTACTCTCTGCACCCACTCCTCATCAAAAACTTCCAGGATAACTTCATCTCAAAGCACTCCTGATAGATCCATTTCCACAGATATCCTTGAAAGGAGGTGTATTTTCCTCTTCTTGTGGCTTCAGAAGCTTTGACAACACACCCTAGTTTATTGCCAATGGAAGCTAGTGATTTAGTTTGCTAATAATCAAGAGGTAGAGAATAGAGCCTTACCCATACTAGAACCGCAGAGAAATTCTCTTACTTTGGGACAAAGTTCATCCTCCATGGCCTCATATAGAGACCAACTACAGCAAAGAAGTAGGGTCCTCCTTTGAATGTTTTGTATTTGTCTTCAATGTTTGAGAACACCACTATGAAAAATCCTTTTGACTCAAGATGTAGGTCAATGCTTCCTTTGGGTTTCCAGTGATACTTGATCCATGTCTGTAAAGCTTCTTCAGTGGGCCATAGTCCCATGAATTTAGAGATAATGGCGTAGGTCGCCATGTGTTCCTTGTGTGATTATAGAGCAGGATCATCTAATATTACTCTAGGAGAGATTTTTGCTTTTGGTTTGCATGGTCCTTTATGTTTTTTGTCTCTTGAACCCTGACTTTTGTCTTCTTCCTCTTTGTCCTTTGTGCAACTATTTTCCTTGGTTTTTGTCCCATTTGCTTCCTTTTCATTATCCTCGTTATTTTCATTCGTACAACCTTTGCTATTCACAATCAGTGATTTAATTCTGTTGGAAACCATGTCTTTGTAGGAGGGAGTCGGGCTCCCTCCTCTGCCACTCTCCGTTGGAGACGAACTCTATTGATTTTTGTAACTCTATCCGCTCTGCCTCGGCTCTCTCGCATTTTTCGGATCCAAAGATGAGATAATTTTATTACAATTCAAACTAAAAGTCATAGAAGTCTAATGTATTTAATTATTAAGGATAAACTAAATTTGGAATGAGCATGCCTCGCATGTCCTTACTTTGTTCACATTAAATACAAGAAAATCACTTGAAAAGAACCTAATGAAAGAGAACCTACGAAACATGCCTATTACACAGTAATTTGTCACTGTCCTCATTTCAGTCTTTCTACTGTGTCATGTGCCAAATCAACATGTTCATATCTTCCCACTGATGCAAGAAGATTAAGCAAATACTCTTTATTGTTACAAATTGACCCTCATTCCTTAAGTTTCTGCCTCGTTCCGAGTAAGCACTTAATATACACAACATTCCCGTGTCCATAATGGTCTTAAAGCGACTCTGTTTCCAGCGTACATATGTTTCCTGTGATGGTCAGATTTCTAGACTCAGCACGAGGTTATGAGTTGTGTCTTGTGATGATGAGTCTACATGCATTGCCTCCTTGCGATGTTATCGCAGGTAATGAGTTTATGTCCCGTGACAATCCAGATTGGGCAAATTCATTTCAACAGTTGGCCTTTTGGATGTCTCCAGACCTGGTTGTTAGCATAGTTTGGGTCACCCTTCCTCCTCTTGCATGGAAGTTCTGTCATTTGTGCTACCTACCTTAAGGATGAGATCTCTCTTCTACTTTTCATGGAGACTCCTTCTCCTATTAAAGCACTCACCTTTGATATGATTAGCTAGTTAGTAATTTCTTGGGTTGAGTAGTGCTGCTAGTGCTTTTGAGTTTGATAGAAAGCTGGTGTGGGTGTGACACGTGTGAGATTGTTGATAGGTTGTGGAAGGTTGTGGGCTGCCCTTAACTTTGTGTTAAACGTTGTGAGTGAGAGAGAGAAATTGTATGTTGGGAGATTCTTCCTTGAAGAGTGAATGCTTGAGAAACATACTGGCTAGATCCTTTGAGAAGGCTTGTGACATCAATACTTGGTTGTAAGCTTGCTCTCAATTCATTATTAATACAATCAATGATGTTTTTCTATGTCTTGTATGTAATTTAATTGATAGCTCATGACTTCTTGACTTTTTGTGTAAATAGCTCATTATTGTTTCCCAGTTACATGCTTTGTTGTTTTTCCTTCACATTGTTTCAGGTTAATCACTCATTAAGGAGAAGGAAGCGAAAGTTGGAGCTGTGCAACAGAACTTCATCGACCCCTGGTTGAGGTAGGCCTCAAATGATGATTGTTTAAGGAAATCAATTGTTGATCTATCTTTGTTGTGACTAGATCCACTCTAGGGCTAGAGGGGTTGCCTCTGTCCATAGAGGGAACACTTTCCTACGTCACCAAGTTGGCAACTCCACTGGGGAGTTTGTCCTATGTTTTTCTCTTGTTTGCTTTTGCTTGATTTTGAGTCAATGTCTTTTGGATTTTTGGATTGAGCCATCAGTCTTCTAGGTTACCTGGGTAAATCTGGGAAATCCCTTTGTTGCCTGTAACAATAGACTGGTCTTTGTTTGGGAGTTTTTATTTGCCTTCCATTGTTTTTTAGTTTGTTGCTAAAAAAAAAATTAAACATTCATGCCGATGTCACGTTGTCTCTGTTTTGTAAGTCTGTGC
The DNA here is from genome assembly GCA_000404065.3 of Pinus taeda. Taxonomy (NCBI): domain Eukaryota; kingdom Viridiplantae; phylum Streptophyta; class Pinopsida; order Pinales; family Pinaceae; genus Pinus; species Pinus taeda. The sequence continues at coordinate 77,243 of APFE030289207.1, read as the reverse complement.
ATCACTTAATTCTGTCACACAGTTGTGACGACTCCTGGAATTGGCCCGTTGCGAGAAAGATGTGTACTTTCACGACAACGTCGCTCTGTTGCTCTACAGCTAGTGGTTGATGGACACTAATTGCTTGTTTTACACCTGTGACGATTCCTATAGAATTGTCTTTTTCAATTATGCCCCCTGAATTCATCAGTCTGGTTAATCCCTTGTCGTCCTTCTCTTATCTATTAGTTTGTTTTAATTGATTTTGGTTAAGGTGCTCACTTTTCGGTTTCGATGAAGTGAATCTTGCAATTTTCGGCTTTGGGACCTAGTTTTTCAAGTTTTGAATTTTTTGGCTTCAGTACTTTCCTATTCAAGATTCATTTGCAACCCTCCTATCAATGTGCTTGAAGTTTTTTCATTGCTTGTTTCTTGCTGATTAATGCTTAGTGTTATTTGTTGAACTAATTTCCATATTGATTCATTTGTTTCACTACTAGACATAGATTACAATTGTTTGGATCAATCAGCTTCATGCTTGTTTGTTTATTTCTTTAGAATTCAAAGCTATCAGAATCAAAATATTGCATTCATTACTATGCAAAAGTGAAAGTGTATTTTTCATTTCAAGTTTTTCATGTTTAAAAAATTAGAAGGCAAATTTTAAAATCTCTCATTAGTAGTATCAATGCACTGTAGGGATTGACGTGTTTATACATTGTGCCTCTTGAGTGGCTACATTTGCTGATCTTGGTTTTGTCTTGGTTTGGGAATGATCTCTCTACCATTCTGTAAGTAGGAGTTCATCGAAATGGAAGATGCTTTATTCATTCTAGTTGCATCCTAGGTTTTGATATACATACAGTAAGGCCCGGAAATTGAAACATAATCCAAGATCAACTCTAAAATTAACTGAATAAACATAACAATGTATTGGAACATAACACACATTATTTAGAGGTCTAGGCTAGAGACGTCTTCTCGCATTGTTAAACCTAGTCACTATTGCTTTCACTTAAGGTTGGGTGATTCCTCCTTCTATGATCCAATAGCTGCTAGCACGGACATGCACTCACAGTACCGTCGATTATATGTTGGGAGATCCCACTAGGTTATCATCCTATATCCTTAGGAAGCCGTGTCTACCGCGTTACAAACTGTAATGCACTGAAGATAGCATTTGGGAATATTGACTGTTGTATGGAAAGTCCTTGGTTTTCCTATGATTGCCGAGGTGTATATGCAGTTTTACAGGTTGTTTGGTAAACCTTTTACCTGGTTCTCCAGAGTAGTCACTTTCTTTCCTTTTCGGACTCCCTAAAAGAAAAGGTCCATCTGAGCACTTGTCCTTTCAAGCTCATTAAACCTCAAAAGAGATAGAGTCACCTTTTCATCCTTTTCTTAACTCTTGAAACATGAAAAGGTCAATTTTTGTTCTTGTGTCCTAAAATTTACTGCCCACGAAATATTCTTGGTAATAGTTTGAGTTCTTGGTTATGATAAGAGTGTGTTTTCAGGCTCGTTCCCGACGCCAAAATTCCCCGAGTCTACCGGCCAAGGTCTTCCCCCAAATGGAAATCCTAGTCCATTTCCACCTTTTGGAAATGTTGGTGCTCTGTATATGGAAACTTTGTCTTTGCCTGGGTTAACCATCTGTCTGCCCATTTGGTTGTTCTTAACCTCGGTGGTCCCGAGCATCATGATTCCTATTCCACCGTCTCCTTCGTCTCAACCACGACACGTTGATTCCAAGGCTGAGCTTGCACCTTCTTCCCCTGTTTCCTCGTCTTCATCTCCTATTTCTCCTGGTGAAAGTTTTACATCTAGTAACCAGGAGACTAAGAAGAAGAAGAAGAAGACGAAGGAGAAGAAGATGTCTGATAAGCACGAGGTCACTTGTGCCATTATTGCTTCGAGTACCTCTAATGTTGGACCACCTTCTTCTCCTCCACGGAAGGTTAAGTATCTTTTTAAATTGTGCAAGGGCGACCATCTTCTTCGTGATTGTCCTAGCATCCCTAGGATCTTGGATGTAAGGTCTTACGATCTGGCTCATCCCTCATTGTCCTCTGAAGCTCATGACGATGCTACCCTATCGAATGGAACCAATAAGAAGAAAGGGAGGATTCGATTCCCATGTAGACTGTGTGAAGGCAACCATCCCCATCAACATCATCGAGCATAGCTTCTTGTGTTGTGTCCAACTCGTTAAAAAATTAAACAAGGGTTATGAGGATAGTTCTTTTACTGTGTCAACCTCATTAAAAAATGAAACACCTCCCTTTCCAAATCGAGTCTTTGATTAAGATCTTGTACAATCCAAGTCGAGTCTTTCCAAGGTCTTGAAAGTGAACCTTCATTCCATCCACTCCGTTGGATGCAATGAAGCTTGGGGGGCATGTACCTCGATTTGCGTCGTTATGTTGGGGGCACACAAACTCATAATAAGAATAATTTTTTCCATTTCAAGCCTGTGTAAACATGAAACCAAATCCAAGCAGAGTTCTCCATGGTTCAAGCTTGTGTAAAAATAACCCATACCCGATTTACACCTCGTGATTGCCATTTTTATCCGCTAAATTATGCTAGATGACCCTTGGTTGTTTTTGTTTTATCATTGCGATCTCTTTGGCCAGTCATATGCTTTCACTTGATTTCTTTTCCTTTCCTGAGGGACCATAGCGATGAGTGGTTTTATTAGCCAACCTCTTGACCATTACATATTTTAAGCAATTCCACCATTGCTGGAACTAGTTGCTACCCTTGATATGACTTGTTCCTCTAGGACGAGTCCCCTTTAAGCTCTTTTCTGACTCATAAAATATGAAATGATTGTCAAGCTTTTCCTTTTTGACTCATTAAATGAAATAAGAGGTGGTCCACTTTGAGCTCTTTTCCAACCATGTAAACATGAAAATATTGCCAGACTTTTGTCATTTGAAGTTCAATATTGGTTATGAAACGATGTGTCTTCGATCACTTTTCTACTTTTTCAGATCGAGATCACTAATTACAAAAATTACTCCTTGATCGTAATGGTCAATTGGTTCTCTCGAGTATTATTTTATACTTTTTGGGCTTGAGGAACACAAATATACGAAAAAGGACCCCCCCTGGAGTTTTATTTTCCATGTCTCTTTCAAACTCTCTAAACATGAAAAAGACTTCGAGTTTTACCTATGTCGAACTTGTTAAACCCTGGACATTGGGCTCATCACCATGACGAGGCTCGAGCTTCTCCTCCCTAGGGCTCATTAAGCTATTACTAGGTTGGATTTGACCAAAGGTCAAACTTATATTACAAGCATATGTTATCCCCTTTAAGCTTGTTTTCAAAAATAATTTGGGTACTCACCAGTGATGGTGGGGGAAAATTTGGAAATCATCATTGATTATCTATGGCAGCTAGTCACTCTTGAACATCGACATTTTTGCTTCTTGTCAGTTTGGGATATCCATACATCGTCATTTGAACTTCCACCGGCCTCGGTTGCCATTTTGCCTCATTTCGTCTGATCCATGTTGCTTCCATCAAGCCTTTGATCCCTTGGTATCAAAATGCTACCACATTCCGGAGTCATGTCGTCGTTGTGTTCAAGAGTATAATCTTTCTGCAGTTTACACCCTTACCTCCTCCTCTAATTTTCTGTTTCATCATCTACTACTTGTTCTTTATCTCGTGTTATTGATGGGGGAAACATCATGGCCCTCCTGCAAAGGATCGTCCCCTGTCGACACTAGCTCATTATCCAAGAGATTGATCTAGAGATCCTTTTCAGTACCTTGGAGCTTGCATGCCTCAATGGCAAGTTCTTTGTGCCTGATGACAGACTTTCCTCATTGGTCTTCGATTGGGTGATTCCACGAGTGTTCGACTCTAGCTCATTTTTCACACTTAGTGGATTGTACTAGGCAGTACCTTGAGAACCATTGGTATTATTGGTGGTTTCTCTCGCGCTTGTTAATTGTTTACATCATTGGTCGGTAATCAAGCAACTTTCTATTATGTTGAACGTCATCACATCTATTCACATGATAGAATTTGTATTATAATCAGTTGGATTTGAAGACCTCGAGCTAAGATTTCACATGTTGGGGTTGTGTGGATTGGTTCTTGATTACATATATGACTCTTTGATGGATGGTTGTGACCATACCTGAGTCTTCATGGATGGTTGCGACCATACCTTTGTCATTATTATGGTTTTATTAGCTGGGTGGTTGCGTCCATACCGCAGACCAAATTTTATATGTCCCACGGATGGCTATGCCCATGCCTAGACTATATGTATTTCACTATCACAGATATCAGTTGTACTTGCGCCTGTAGGATTTTAAGGGTGGTTATAGTTTAGACAGTTTCGTAAAGCATTTCACCCCTCTCACTCTCTGAGGCTTCATGCTTTAGGGGGTATATGTTACATAGTAATTTGTCACTGTCCTCATTTTAGTCTTTTTACTGTGTCATGTGTCAAATCCACATGTTCATATCTTTCCACTGATACAAGAAGAGTAAGCAAATGCTCTCTCTTGCTGCAAATTGACCCTCATTCCTTAAGTTTCTACCTCATCGCGAGTAAGCCCTTAATATACACGACGTTCCCATGTCCATAATAGTCTCATTGCGACTTCGTCGCTGATGTACATTTGTTTCCCATGACGGTCGGATTTCTAGACCCAACACGAGGTCATGAGTTGTGTCTTGCAACGACGAGTCTGCGTGCATTGTCTCTTTGTGATGCTATCGTGAATAATGAGTTTTTGTCCCGTGACAATCCAGATTGGGTGAATTTGTTTCAATAGTTGGTCTTCTAGAGGTCTCCAAACATGGTTGTTGGCATAGTTTGGCTCGCCCTTTGTCCTCTGGCATGGCAGTTCCGTCATTTGTGCTACCTACCTTGAGGATGAGCTCCCTCTTCCACATTTGATGGAGACTCCTTCTCCTATTAAAGCACTCACCTTTGATATGATCAACTAGTTAGTAATTTCTTGGGTTGAGTAGTGCTGCTAGTGCGTTCGAGTTTGATAGATAGCTGGTGTGGGTGTGACAAGTGTGAGATTGTTGATATCTTGTGGAAGGTTCTGGAGTGCCCTTAACTTTGTGTTAAAGCCTATGAGTGAGAGAGATACATTGTATGTTGGGAGATTCATCCTTGAAGAGTGAATGCATGAGAAACATATTGGTTAGATCCTCTGAGAAGGCTTGTGATGTCAAGACTTGGTTGTAAGCTTGCTCTCAATTCATTATTAATACAATCAATGATGTTTTCCTATGTCTTGTATGTAATTTACTTGATAGCTCATGACTTCTTGACTTTCTAAGTAAATAGATCATTGTTGTTTCCCGGTTACATGCTTTGTTGTTTTTCCTTTGCATTGTTTTAGGTCAATCACTCGTTGAGGAAAAGGAAGCAGAAGCTTGAGCAGTGCAATGGAACTCATCGACCACCAGTTGAGGTAGGCCTCTAACAATGATTGTTTAAGGAAATCAATTGTTGGTCTGTCTTTGCTGTGACTAGACCCACTCTAGGGCTAGAGAGGTTGCCTCTGTCCACAGAGGGAACACTTTCCTGCATCACAATGCCTAGGGTGTATCAAATGGTTTATATAAAGTTGTAGCAAATTTGTATTAAGAAAAATGACACACCATTGCATTTCTAACAATTATAGATATTCATTATTTATTCTTAACATGTTCAATGAAAGTGGATAATACTTCATCGGATTGGAAACATTCTTACTATGTAACTTTATCTTGCACTGCATGACATGTAAGCCTCTTAGGTGGATGTAATTTAAATAAAAAGAAAGCGTCACTGTATTAATAATTCTCAAGGAGCTCCGTACACTAATCCCCATCCATATATATTACCAAGGAAAACATTTGGATATACTGAAATGAAAACATAGAACTCAATTACATCTCATGAATTAAATCGTACTAGTAAAAGAAGAAATAATATTTGCCAAAAATCATTCAAAATTATCACAAACCTAAGCCAATTATGCATCTAGGTCCATTACTATGCTATAAATATACAAATAGCGGGAGTGGAAGAATAAGAAAAGATGTTCTACAGAAGAAGAAAACATAGAATGTGAACGTTACTCATGCCGGAAGAAAAAGAGTGCTGAGTCGTTGAGGTGATGTCTCAGTTAAGGGATCCTTATTCACTTTCATATTTGAAATTTTGTTTCTTTTTCCCTGATTCTAAAGGGAATCTCCCTCTGATAATCTATGGAGTGTTGACAATTGAGAGAAGTGATTACAACAATTCCTTGTTGACTATAACGACGTGTCTCCTTTAATTAATTGAATGCTTTAGAATAGATAATGCAGAATAACTACTCATGGTTATGACTTAATGGGGGATATTGATGTTAATTTGATGGGATGTGTAAATGTGGATTTGCCTAGTACACTTTGCAAATCTCAAGTTAAGTTCCGATCATAGTATAGTCCCATCACCTGTGTAGATGCTCAATAAAGTCACAAGGGAGAATCCCATAACCAAATGCTAGATAAGGTGACAAGAAAGAATCCGAAAACCAGTAACCATCAGCCACCAAACTATGAGGGTTTTAGGTTGTTAAAAAAAAATTCCTACTTTCTTTTATATTTATCGTTATATACAATTTTTTAATTGTTATCCTTTTAACTTTAGTATTTGTTATAGCATCAAGAATAGCCTTTTTAAACTAACAAAATTGCAACATTTTAATACTACTGCCTATCATGTCCCATTCTTCATGAACTTAGAATGTAATAATTATAAGATTTGGAAAAGCAGAAAACAATTAATAATACGATATACCTACTTAGAATAAACACCACTTACTTTGAAATCACATATCTAAAAGTATTTAACAATATATTCGAAAATCGTTAATCTAATTAATTTTTTTAAGTTAGTATTCTGCAAAAGAACATCGCAACTCTATAAACCTCAAAATATACACATAAAATAAAAACAAACAAGCATGGCAAACGGACGTTAAATGGGATATAAGAGCAAAGAGAATTTCCTAGATACTCGTGTATTAATTAAACGCATGATATATAAATGTAGTTGTAGATTTTTTGAAAGTTTTTTGTGGCGGATTTTTCCAGTCAAATCCGGTCAAATCCCGGCAGCAATTCAGTGGAATCTCAAGTTTGATAGGTAGTTTTTGCACAATCAATCCGGTCAAATCCCGGCAGCAATTCAGTGGAATCTCAAGTTTGATAGGTAGTTTTTGCACAATCAAAGCGTCCCAGGGGTTTTCAGGGTGCTGAATCCAAATATGCAGTTAAAAAACCATTTTAACTGCTAAAAATCAAGATTTAACGTAATTTCTTCCTCCGCATTCCGTCACCAGAATCTCCAAAAAATCACATTATAGACAACTCCTATATAAATAATCTGGTTCCACTAAATCTTATCTCTTTATCTCACTTAAATAAAAATAAATATTATTTATATATATTGAAATAAATAATTTATTTTTTATTTAATAATTTTTAATTAATATTTAAAATTAAATTGATAAACTTTAAACATATGAAATATAATTAAAAGTTTAATATCAATAAAAATCACATTTTTAAAAATAATATATCATTTTCTAATTTTATTTAATATATATCCATCGTAATTATTTTTAAATAATATTAAAAATTTTCTTATTATAGAAATTCAACTAAATTAAATAAAATATTAACTGAAAAAGAAAATAAACCATATGTTAATAACAAAACAAACAACAATCTAATATTGAAAACTTCGAGTAACAAATATAATGTAACCAATTCATACCATAACACCATTCTATTATAATTTCTGCCAATGATGGCACGATCACATCTTTGGTCTGCAAATTGCATCACCACATTTATTAAAATTCTCATAAACTAAAATAATCTCGCGAATATATGTCAGCATTAGAGATTTAGTATTCAATTACTTAAATAATTAATCTTCTTTTATCTAAATTTTTTAATTCCATTTCTTCATTTCACATCTTTTTCTTATAATTCAAATTTTATATTCAGTTTAAAATTATAATAATTATTATTATTTTTATAAATAATAAATTTTATTCTATATAAATTTTTATCATATTTTTATTTAATTTACTTGTTAGTCGCCTTATCAGGGATTATAGCATTCATCTTGTGGTTAAATTGTATTGACTGTTCATTATTTTGTTGTTTTTTAGTCATTTTAGCAAAAGTTTGAGGAAAATGCAGATATTTTCTATTTTGGATGAATTCAAAATAATTTTATAATTTCATTGAAATCTTGTTTCTAATTTCTCATTGGCATAACGCCTTCTAGTGGGACATAATTGCCGTGGTGGAGAGTGTTTTATTTTTGGTATTTGTTATTACGTGACAATTGATTTTCAAATAAACAAAAAACTAATTTCCTGAGGAGCCATTTCATTGGTGACTGCTCTCGCATTAACATTAACACTCACTCTCTTATGGTACTGATATTTCCCATGATTACAGAACTAAGGCAGTTGGAGGTCCTTTTCTTAGGTGGTGGGGGAGGAGGGTGGCGACAATGGCACACTACACAAGTCATTGTGTGAAGATATGTTTACAAATTTCCAGATCATATTTTATATGAATGTTTAAGGAGGATGGGGTATGTGTGAGAAAATGTGGAATAATATCATGTTTCGTTGCGCAGAGATTTTACTGTGCGGATTAAGAAGATTATGCAGGAGAGAAGTTGTGTCGAGATTTTGATTTTAAAGCTTTGTACCTTTGTGAAATGATGAATATTCTTAATTTCAATGTTAATCTTTTCCACGTTATGCAGTCTTCATTTGAATTATCAGATCAACTTGAGCGAGTACTTATTGATCTCTTTTCAGTTTGATCTTGCTAAAGGTTAATAGGTAAAGCTTGTATGGTGGTGGTTGTGCAAAGGAAGCATGTTGTTGTTTGAAGGTGGTTGTGCAAAGGAATCATTTTTGGAATGATTTAGTGCAAAGGATGTTGTGCGAAGACTGTTCTTGATCAATTATTTCAGTATTTTTCTGAGAATTAGTGCTAGAATTAAATCTTTGTGGATGATCACGTATGTGCGAGAAATTTCACTATGCAAAGATTTGATCATTTTGAGATTTTATGGTAAAGACGAAATTAGGTAGAGGCATTTTTAGGTGGACTATCATTACGTATCATATGAAGGTATGTGTAGGAGAAGAAGTGTGTGTAGATGAGGGTGATTTTATTGTGCTGAGATTTTATAGTGCTGAGAATTTATATGAAGAGATGAAATTAGGACGAGGTATTTTGAGGGGAACTATGATTATGTATCATATGAAGGTATGGGTAGGAAAATAGGGAATATTATTATGTTCCATTGTGTAGCACTGTTATGCTCTTGACTTGCGAGAAGATACCAGAATACCAAGTATGCAAAGAAATAGACCGAGAACACAGAACAATAAGAAATAACAGCATGCATTTTATTATTCAGAAAGGAAAGCAGTGTTCACTTGCCTCTTCGAGGGGAAACCTCCAATAGCGTTGGGCTCAATTACAAAATAAGACACGACACTCCTTAAGGGTAGTCCCTATCCTTTATAGAGGATTCATATATGCAATAGCATGGGTCAGTACCACAGTTCTTATTAATACCATCTATCTAATACCATGACCCATTTGCAACTAACTGTGGTTCCTTCTTTAAATGCGGGTCAACCACTTACAATTATTAATATGGGCTTTATTGACTCTTTAACTAACTATAACTATGACTCGGCGATATTACATAAATAAGGGGGTTAGAGTTGGACCCTAACATGCCCTCCCCCATAAAATAGCCTTGTCCTCAAGGCTGACGCTGCGGAAACTACTAAAGAACAGTGGTTGGTTCCCAGGTCGCATCTTTTGGAGAGGTGTCTTTCCACTTGAAGAGGACTTCCTTGATCGTGCGGCCGCGTAGGTGTCGTTCTCACATGTCAAGAACTTGTTGAGGTTGATGCCAGATTGAACCTTCTTCATCCAATTCTAGTAGACTAGCTTGAATTCTGCAATGGTTCCCAACCAATTTCTTGAGGCATGAGACATGGAAGACGAGATAAATTTTTGTAGTGTGTCAAGGCTAGCTTGTAGGCTACTTCTCCGATTCACTAAAGTATTTGATATGGTCTCTAGAATTTTGGAAATAATTTCTAATAACTCTTGTCTTTGAGTGATGTTTGCTTATATGTTTGAAGCCTCAAGAATACCTGATCCCCTTCTTGAAATTTGCATTGTGAACAATGTTGGTCTACCTATTGCTTCATGCAATTTTGAGCTTGATGGAGATTCTCTTTGAGGTGGGCCAACATGGTTGCACAGTTTTGTAGGAGTTGATCCACTGCCTGTACCTTTGAGCATCCCTAGATATAAGAAGTAGGTGAGGGAGGGAGTTGACCATAAACTGCTTCATATGGAGTCATTTTGGTGATGGCATGATAGTTAGTATTATACCAGCATTTAGCTAGAGGTAACCACTGTACCCATAGATGTTGCTTTTCTAAAGTGAAACACCTAAGGTAGGTCTCTATACATTTGTTTACTACTTTAGTTTGACCATCAGTTTGGGGATGATAAGAAGTACTGAGTTGTAGTTGGGTACCTTGTAGCCTAAAGAGTTCTTGCCAAAAGTTACTGGTGAAGATCGCGTCACGATTAGACACAATGGAAGTGGGCATGCCATGCAATTTGAAGATATAGTATATGAAAGATTGAGCCACCAAAGTTGGCGTAAAAGGGTGGGTTAGGGCGCAAAAATGAGCATACTTAGAAATTCTATCCACAACCACCATGATGACTAACTTGTTGCCTAACCTCAGAAGACCCGTAATGGAATCTATAGAAACCTTCATCCATATTGAGGCAGGGATGGGGAATGGCTGTAATTTTCCTCAGGATTTGATTGTTTCTCCTTTGTGGCACTGACACACATCATACTTAGCTAAAAAAGCAAGAATGTCCTTTTTCATGCCTGTCCAAAAGAATGATGGTCGAGTGTGAACATAAGTCTTCTGAAAACATAAATGGCCTATAGTGGGAGATGAGTGCAGCTCTGACAAAATGTGACTTTTGAGGGTGGATGTTGGTGATATCACTACTTTCTCCTTGTAGCGAGGAATCTCATCCTGCCAAGAGTAGCCCGCTGTGGGATTTGGATCCACGTGCAATTTATTAATGAGTTGGGAGAGCAAAGGATGTGAAAACCATTCCTTGCGAGCCTCTTCAATCCACTCTGGAATGGGAAGAGAGATTGCTAGCAAGGTGCTTTCCTCCTCAAATTGGCATGATAAAGCATCCGCTATGAAATTTTCTCACCTTTTCATGTAAATTATCTCATAATCATATCCCAACGTTTTGGGTAGCCATTTATTTTGTTGTTGCAAGGATAGGCATTGCTCCAAAAAATATTTAAGGCTTTGATGGTCTGTGTGGATCTACAAATGTTGCCCCAATAAGTATGGTCACTAGGTATCCACTGCATGTAAGATGGCCATCATCTCCTTCTCATAGGTAGATTGTCCCAGATTTGTCCCACTTAGTTATTGGCTAGTGAAGGCCAAGGGTTGACCTTCCTACGTTAAGACATCCCCAATACCCGTACCTGAAGCATCACATTCAATCACAAAAGATTTGGTGAAGTCGAGTAGTGCCAATATGGGAGTGGAACACATGGAATGTTTGAGAGCTATAAATGCCTGTTGCACTTCATCATTCCAAAGGAATGAATTTTTTTTGAGAAGGTGAGTGAGGGGCTAGCAATATGACCATAATTGCAGACAAATTTGCGATAGTAGTTGGTGAAACCCAAAAATCCTCTCAAGCTCTTCAAGGTATTTGGTTGAGGCCAATCCTGCATTGTCTGCATCTTTTTGGGATCCACCTTGACACCTTCACGCCCCATAATGTGGCCCAAATACTCAACTTCTTCCATGCCAAAAGAGCACTTGGAAAATTTGACAAATAATTTATGCTTCCAGAGCAGTTGCAAGAGCAGATCTACATGCTGAAGATGTTTTTACTAGGTGAGGTTGTAGATGAGGATGTCATCAAAGAAAACAAGGACAAATTTTCCGAGATATTGTTGGAGAAATTGATTCATGAGGCTCTGAAAAGTGGATGGGGCATTACAGAGACCAAATGGCATGACCAAGAATTCATCATGGCCTTCATGAGTTCGGAAAGTAGTCTCTGGAATGTCTACTTCTTTCATGCGAATTTGGTGATAGCCCAAGAGAAGGTCGAGCTTAGTAAAGAATTGAGCCCCATTTAGTTCATCCAACAAATCATCAAAAACCAGGATGGGAAATTTATCTTTGACCGTCATCTTGTTGAGGGCCCTGAAGTTTGGACACATACACGATTCCCCATCTTTCTTAAGCACCATGACCATAGGCAATGAATAAAGAATAATTCTAGGACAAATGACACTGGCTTCTAGGAGTTCCTTGATGATTTTTTCAATTTCATTCTTTTGGGCGAAAGGATATCTATATGGGTGCACATTTGGTGGTTCTGCCCCTGGGACCAAAGTAATGCTATGAGCATGTTCCCCTCTCATGGGTGGAAGCTCATGAGGCTTGTCAAAGAACTGCAAATGGTTGTTTAAGACCTATTGCATCTCAGGATGAATATGAAGAGAAGTGGGATCAAAGGCCTAGATGGCATTAAATTGGGCTATAACTCGATGGTGGCCCTCTTTTAACAATTTTTCCATCCTATGCGAGCTAATGATAAAAGAAGCACTTGCCTAGAGTCCGCGGAGGGTGTGTGTGTGGTTATTATACTTGAAGGTCATATATAACTCCTAGAAATCCATTGTGATTTGGCCGAGTGTGCAAAGCAATTCACCTTCCTCCTCGGCTCCCTCAAATGGTGGGGCTTCTTCAGATGACCTGTGATCAGTAGCATCAATTTGAAAGAATTTGAGTTCCTTGCATTTAGGCCCTGCGGAGTATTTCTCATCACAGTAGTAACACAATCCTTGCTTTCTTCTTTCCGCAATTTCCACTGGTGACACCTTTTGAAGCTTAAGTGTTTGGGTAGTGCTCAAAGCTTAGGTGGGGCATCCCTTGGCTATGAAATTTGGACGAGTCGACTGGGTCGCTAACACGCGTTCTACTTCACGAGCTACCTTGCAAGATGCTAGCCATGAGACTAGGTGTTGTAGTCAAACATGGGCTTGTATGGTATCTTTGAGACTGATGATAAAACATTCCAAGTAGAATTCATCTGCTAGACCTCTTGTGCACAAGGCTAATGCTTCAAAGGCTTTAATATATTCTTGCACTATGCCTGTCTGTCGAAGCTTAGTAAGACAACCCAAAAAGTTGCACTCATGGTCAAAGCGATCAAAAAGGGCTTTTGAGAATATCTGATAGGTTAGTGGCATTGTATAGCAGCATTGATGCCACTGCCACCATTGCCATCCTTCTTGGTCCAAGTACAGGCTTCCCACAATTAGCTTAGTCGCATCATCTCTGATGTGATTCAAAGTGAAATATTGCTCCATTTGTGCTAGCCATATGGCTGGATGAGAGCCATCAAATTTATACATGTCCACAAAAGTGAAGAGAATGGCTAGACTCGCCCTCAAGGTTTTAATTAAAATTATATGCCTCCAATTGTTCCTCTAACATGCCCTTCATGATTGTGTTAGTTAAGGTCTGGATCTGGTTCATTAATGCCTCCAACTCTTTTTCAAGAGTGTCAATCTTCTCACTGGACATAGCTTAAGCTCTAGTTTGTACCATGCAGTGATCCAGTGCACTTGTCATTATTGTGAAAAAAAATTGGGACCACCCAAAATTTTGATGCTGACAAGTGAATGGTACCACCTTGATCAACTTGTCAACTTGATTCTTATGGGCTAAGTCTACTATAAGCATCCTCGAAGGGTCTCAGACTTAGGAATACTATAGTAGCTGATTCCCAGAAAAGTTAATTCTGCCCAGTGTCGTCTGAGAATCATGCCTAGGAATAACAGCCACACAAACAGTCAGATCTATCAGTGAAACCCTCAACTAGAGATTATGAGTAGGAATGTGCTAGTGATTGAACCCCTGCTGCTAGATATGAATGGAAGATCTTATTGTTACGACTGCTATAAAACCCAAACTACTAGATCTGAATGACAAATCTGATAGATTTGATTGGTGGATCAGATAGATCAAAATGGTTGATCCGAGAGATCTGAATGGTGAAACTGATTGTTGCAGCTGCGATCTAACCCAACCTGCTAGATCTGATCTAGAAAATATGATTCATGATCTAGAGAGAGATAAGGGAACTATGGTCTCAAGGAGTGTCAGGTGCTATAGATCGCAATATACATAAGGGTCTGACAATAGTACTCAACCCAATCTTTTAGGGCACTAACCAAAGAGAATCAACACTACCCTTAGCCGTACAACCTGACTACCCTATCATATGCATGAGTAATCTCCCCAAGTGCTTTTCTTGGTGTACTGTAGCAGCGAGACAGCTGATAGTTTATCTATGGCGAGGATTCAAGAGAGCCTAGGGGGTTTTCGATATACCAAGTGGGTACTTGGAAGATAGTTTGTGCGTGGTTCTGTCTAATGCGCTACTACTCAAAGGGGTACCCATAGGGGTTAAAAGGGAGTCCAACAAGCATGACCACCTCTTGTATTTCCTGCATGCATGCCTCCCCAAATCCATAGGTTTATGCGCTCAATGATAGATCCCATGGTTTAAAGATGTTGGAACACGTCTCTAGCCAAAAAAAAAATTATGCTAAAAATGGAGATCCCATCACCCCTAGAAAGAGCTTTGATACCACTTGTTATGCTCTTAACCTGTGAGAAGATACCAAAATACCAAAGTATGTGAAGAAATAGACCCAGAACACAGAACAATAAAAAATAATAGCATGTATTTTATTATTCAGAAATGAAAGCAATGTTCACTTGCCTCTTCGAGGGGGCAACCTCTAATAGAGATGGGCTCAATTACAAAATAAGGCATGACACTCCTCAAGGGGAGTCTCTATCCTTTATATAGGATTCATACATGCAATACCGTGCGTCAGTACCATGGTTCTTATTAATACCATCTATCTAATACCATGGCCCATTTGTAACTAAGTGTGGTCCCTTCTTTAAATGCAGGTGAACCACTTACAATTATTAATATGGGCTTTATTGACTCTATAACTAACTATAACTATGACTCGACCCTATTACATAAATAAAGGGGTGAGGGTTGGACCCTAACAAGAGCTCTTACTATGGGGGCTTATTTAAATACTTATTTTCTTTCAGCAAACAAACTATATATGTTTATAAACACATTACTTACGAAAGCTACTATACTCTTTAGCATTGAAAATTTGTATTGTACGAAGGTATGTGCACGAAAACATGGAATATTATCATGTTTCATTGTCTGGATCGTTTACTATAAGGATTACGAAGTTTTTGCACGAGAGTAGTTGCATATAGATTTTGATTTTAGAGATATGTATCTTTGCGGCATGATTAATATTGTTAATTTAACCGTTATGCTTTTTCTAGGCTATGGAGTTTTGATATGCATTATTAGATTAACACCAAGCAAATCTTGTTGATGTCTTTCTAGTTCGATCTGGCTAAAAGTTAATAGGTCAAGCTTATACAGTGGTTGTTGTGTGGAGGAAGCATGTGGTTGTTCGAACGTTGTTGTGCGAAGCAAGCATGTACGAAAGAAGCTTGTGCAGAGACTATTTTTATCAATTAATTAAGTATTTTTTCTTAGCATTAGTGCTAGAATTGAATATTTATGGAGGACGAGGTATGTGCAAAATATTTCATTGTAAGGAGTTTTTACTCTATTGAGATTTTATGTCAAAGACGAAATTGGGACATGGTATTTTGAGGAGAACTATGATTATGTATCATATGAAGGTATATGTAGGAGAAGAAGCATGCGTAGATGCAAGAGATTTCATTATGATAAGATTTTATTGTGCTTATTTTTTATGGCAAAGATGAAATTAGGACTAGGTATTCTCGAGAGAAGTATGATTATGTATCATAGGAAGGTATGTGTAGGAGAATGAGGAATATTGTTATGTTTCATTGTGTAGATATTTTACTGTGGGGACTTATTTAGATAATTATTTTATTTAAGTAAAGAAATTGTATATATATAAATATATTACTTACGAATATTGCTTTACACTTGAGAATTTCAAAATGAAATATTGAGTTTTTTTCATAGTGTTTTGAATTACGTGAGTGCTTTGACAATATGTTATTGTTGCAAATTTGGTCAATGGCCATGATATCATTTCCACTATCATTATCATCCTCTTCGTTGATCAAATTTTCCATTTTATCGATTATAATATCATGTGTTGAGAATATGGGGATATGGTACTAGGATTAATGAAATCTGCATCATTTTTGGTTTAATAACACTCCATCATATGCCCGTATCCTCAACATATAACATTGTGATTGAGTGGGGGCTCCTACTAATTGTAGCGCTTCTCTTCAAAGTGTTTTGTTGCATTTTGATCATAACATATCAACAAACAATATAAGCTCTCATCTGTGTAAGTTTTCCTTAAGAAAAAATTCAAACTAATAACATGGCATTATCTATTGTTGGTGTGATTGTTGCACTACTTGGGTCTTTTGGTGTGTTTTTTATATTTTCTATAATTTTACAGCTATAGCAAGTTCACAGGACTTGTTATTTTCCATAGATGATTTTTATATTATGCTAAGGACAATGTAATGTGTTGATATGTGCTAGTTTTTCGATTATAATATTATGTGTTGAGGATATGGGCATATGATATTACAATTAATGGCATGTGCGTCATTCTTGATTCATTGGAAGTGCATCATATGTCCATATTCTCATCACATAACATTTTTATTGAATAGGGGCTCCTGATAATTGTACGACTTGTCTTCGGAGCATTTTGTTGCATTTAGACCATAGCACACTAACAAACAATTTAATCTTTTGTTTATTCTAGATATTGATTTAACTATCCTCTGAAGTATTAACATGGCATTATCTATTTCTAGTGTGATTTCACTCGCTTTATCATTAATACTTTCCGATTGAGATATATACACTTATGTGTGAAAAGTAAGTGAAATATTTTTAGTTCAGTTTGAAAAGGATAACTTACAGGTGGCATTTCTAAAATCTATAGCAATTGATTCGACAATAGTGACGACTATTTTATTTCAATTCAACTGTGATTATTATAGAAATTATGGTACTTATTTCATATTCCCTGATATTTTTACCATTTGTTTCACTGACTTTTCATCGTCAATATTACATTGAATATGTTGTGGCAGTTAAAAATATAGACTAGATAATAGTGTATCTAGATAATGATGAGAACAATTAAATTGTGATTAGGGAATAACGTCGACTACTTTATTTCAGTTCAATTGTCATAGTAATTATTATAGAAATCATGGTGATTTATTTGGTTTAGATACAGATTGCATTAAATTACTTAATATCACTTCTCCTGGCTCTGTGTTGTCAATATTGCATTCATAACAATGTATCCAGATAATGATGAGGATGATTAAACTGTGATTAGGAGAAAACATCATTTGCTTTCACTCAATTCAATTTTAATCTCTCTGTGACAAATAGAAATACAAGTTTCTCTTCTTGAGGAGCAAAATTTGTAGTGAGTTAAATGTTGGTGGTGGCAAGCTACACAAGTCATTGTGCATAGATACTTTTAAAATTTCCAAATCATATATAGCATGGATTTTTATAGATGACTAGGTATGTGCAAGAGAATGGGGAATATTATCATGTTTCATTGTGTGAATATTTTACTGTGCATATTACGAATCTTGTGAAGCAGATGAGTTGTATAGATCTTTGGATTTTAGAGCTATGTATCTTTGCGGAATGATTAATATTGTTAATTTCAATGCTTTTATTTTTTCAGGCTATGTAATCTCGATCTGCAACATCATATGAGAATCAAGCAATGCTTGTTGGTCTCTTTCTAGTTCATCTATATAGACATTAATAGGTCAAGCTTGTATAATTGTGGTTGTCCTGATGAAGCATGTTATTTTTTAAAGGTTGTTGTGTGAAAGAAGCATGTACCGAAGAAGCGTTTGTGGAGGAAGTCGTGTGGAGACTAGAGTTAATAATTTAATTCAGTATTGTTCTAAGAATTAGTGCTATAATTTAGTATTTATAGAGGACGGGATATGTGTGAGAGATTTGATTGTGTGGATATATTACTGTGTTGATCGTTTATGGAAAATATGAAATTCGGACAGGGTGCTTTCAGGAGAACTACGATTATGTATCGTATGAAGGTATATGCAGGAGAACGACAAAGATTATTATGTTGCGTTGTGTGGAGATTTTACTATCTGGAGATGGTGTATGCTTCTCGATTTCTTGAACATATCTAATACTTTTACAAATTTTCAAATCGTATATTGTATGAATGTTTACAAAAGACAAAGTATGGAGGAATATTATTACATTTTATTTGTGTAGATATTTTATTTTCAAACTATGAATCTTTGTAAAGGAAAAGTTATTTACTCAAGAAGAAAACGATTAAAATTGTTATTTTTCATTGAGTGGAGCTTTTTATTTCCATTGGTGCTGGTGAATGGGTGGTGCATAATGTAATTTTGTATTTTTTTTCTCTCTCTTTGGAACTGTTTACAAATACTCATTTGCAATTGACTATCGTAACTTCTATGACTTACAACATAAGATTTAAAAAGGGTTTTGCATAACGAAAATTTTCCTCTAATAAAAAAGGTTTCTATATTTAGTAGGACTTATTAAAATGTATATGTGCTTTAAATAAAGAAACTATATATGTCTATAAGTACATTACTTATGAAAATTGGTTTACACTTGAGCATTGCAAAAAGAAATATGGAGTTCTTTCATAATGTTTTCAATTACACAAGTGCTTTGATAGTGTGTTATTATTGTGAATGTTAGACAATGGCCATGCTATAGTCATATCTTTCATTGACATCCTCTTCAATGATCCAATTTTTCATTTTGTTGATTATAATGTTATGCGTTGAGAAGATAGGGATATGATACTAGAATTAATAATAGGTGCATCATTTTTGGTTCATTGGAACTGCATCATATGCCCATATTGTCAACATAGAACATTGTGATCGAGTAGGGGCTCCTAATAATCATAGGTCTTATCTTCAAAGAATTTTGGTAGATTTGGATCATAACACATTTGGAAACAATATGAGCTCTTTTTAAATGTAGATATTCCTTTAACTCTTCTCCAAATAATTAATAGAATGGAATTATCTATTACTAACATGATTGTTGTTATTTTCTCTAGAAGATTATTGCACTCACTTTATCATTAGTACATGTAGATCATGATCGATACACTTATGTGTGAAAATTACATGAAATATTCTCTACTTGGTATGAAAAGGATAAGTCGCACATGACCATTTCTAAAATTTATAGCAATCGATTCAGGAATAGGAACAATTGTTTTATTTCAATTCATTTGTGATTGCTATAGAAATTGTGGTTTCCACTCAGTTTCATTAACGTTATGTCATCAATATTGCAGTGAAGTCATTACAATTGTTAAAAATGTATACTAGATAATAGTGTATCTAAATAACTATGAGGATGATTAAACTATAATTAGGAAATAACATTGGCTTGTCTATTTCAATTCAATTGTCATTATTGTTATTATAAAAATTATGATAATTTATTTGTATTCGGAAATGGATTGAATCAAATTACTTACTATCACAACTCTTGGTTGTATGATGTCAATATTTTATTGATAGCAGCATATCTAGATAATGATGAGGATGATTAAACCGTGATTAGGAAATAACATCAGTTGTTTTTTTCAATTCAATTATCATCTCTCTACAAGGAGCAAAAAAAAAGTTTCTCTTCTCAAGGAGAAAAAATTGCGGTTGGTTGAACGTTGGTTGTTTTCTAGATTAATGATATAAGAAAATCAATGTGTGCACAAGTTTCTCTTTGCAAGTAAGAAAAAAATAACGTGGTTTATTGAATGTAGGTTGTTTTCTAGAGTAATGATATACTCCCAAAAAAAAAATATTTTCAATTGAGCCTAGAGGACATCTCCAATATATGTTTGTGTTTTATTCTATATTTATATATTCCATTCAATCACAATTAAAATATGTAGGCTTTTTCATCTATTCTTTATCGTTTTACGCAAATCCTCTATTTTGCATAGATTGAGAGCTCTATGCAATTTCTTTTCTAGGTATTTACTATAGAGCAGCTTTGCTGGTAGCGAGGTTCATTTAAAATGTCATTTAACCCTATATTTCTCAATTCCCTATATAATGACCACATGTAACCAAGGAAAATTCAAAGGATGGAATTTTTTTATTAAAGTTTAAAAACATTAGCGAATCTGACTAATCCCTAATATGCAAGCTATTAAATGTTTATTGATATATTTGTAAAACCATTCAAATTTATAATGAATTTATATATAGTCTCTATATAATGTTGGCTATTTTTAAGGTAAAATAATTTTATATTATAAAATTTGGGCAAATCATCTTTTATAAAAAATGGAAATTGGCAAGTCTTTTTAGTGGAAAAATCATGGAAAATTAGCCCACTCAGCGAATATTAGCCCCTAAATTTTTCCATGCATGTAACTATTTTGTGCATGAGGGAAAAAAAATGAAGTAAAATAAATATGAAATCATGTGTTGGCTTAGGGGGTCCTGACCCAAGTTCAGAGTTAATTGCGCCAACCAACAAATCCCTACACTACTGGCCCTTTTAGAAACAACCCACGTAGTGCAGGCTGCAGTCTCACGAGAAGCAGTATGGGGGGGCACAAGAACAAATTTTCGGCATCCAGAGATGAGTGTGATGTCTTTGAGCACCCTAGATCTGCCTTCTTGATGATTGATAATCCCTTAGGGCTTGGTACCAAAACATTGTTAAAACTCCCTTCAGATCTTTGCAATGGTCTACAATCAGCCTTTGCTGACCTTTAACAATTGATTTATCCACCTACACACATTACAGAAAAATCCTAAAGTATTTTCCATGAAGATCTACTTAAGTTATTTAGAAAACATAATAGAATTCATCACATTATTCGCGAAAGTACTTATCATGCATCATGTATAGTTATTAAGACTTATTCAAGAGAATCACGCATCATTAGTTTAATGTTTCATAAAAATATATTTCATCTATAGCATATATCATAAATAGAAGTAAACATCGATAAACATATGCACACAGGATTTCTTCAGTAACTTTCTTTATTTATCTTCAATTTCGCTTTACAGACTCAAAACTACCCTACACACTCAGCTGTAGGGGTCCATGCACTCACCTGCGGACTCTACCTAGGTCCTTGTGCACTTAGTTCTGGAGCCTTTCTCTCCTATCTGACACACTTCTCTGCACTATCCTTGTTAAGATTCCATTCATTATCCCCATAGACATGACTTAGAATCTCTAAGACGCACCTATTTATAGCTTTTCTTATACAATCTAATGATCCGTGGACCATGGGTGGATCTCAAAACAACTAAAATTTTACATAAACAAGGTGCTAAAACCCCTTTGACTCCTAATCATCTATGTGCTCCACATCCACAAATCACGAAGACTTTACATTACTTACAAAAATATATCAAAAATTGGGTTATTTTAACCCGAAAACTAACCTAGGCACCATCCCAATAGGACCCTAACACAAAGATCATGACTTGCCCTCGAGTCACTTGGCTGGCAGGGCGATCTTGCTCTGAAGAACCCCGAACTCCACCTAGATTACTGCAACCTTGACTATGCTCTACGTAACTGCCTCTTTGAATTCCTCAACTAACTTCTCTGTAGCTCGTCCCCCTGTGGCTAGCCTCATTGTCTGTTGCATCTCCTACAAGCCTTTAAGATTGTCCTAGATAGTGGTCATGAATTGATAAGCCTCTTCCAACCATGGCTACAACCTGGCCTTTAGTAAGGCTTCATCCTTCTGTGTTGCCTCTAACTGAGTGAGGAGCTTCTTTCCTTCCTATAATTTGGCTAGGTGCTACACTGGTGAAATGGAGTGCTCAGTTACCCTGACATCATCATACTATCATTGCAGATCCCTTATTACTGTATTGATCGTCTGAAGGTTCAGATCCTTCGGTAGATTGGTTGCCAACTTCATTTCTTGCTTAAATAATGTTGTGCAGTCTACAATGGTGCCTTCCAGAGTGGTCATTCCTTCCTTGATCGCATCTTAGCACTGCTCCTAGACCTCCAGCAGAGTTGTGGGCTACAACTTTAATTACAACTCAGTGATATTCATGTTGAGTTCAAACTAGACTTAGTTAAGCTAACATTTGGCTTCATGCACACTAACAACTAGATTTCTAATCTTTGCTTCTGGCTAGGCGTCCTCAGGGATATAAAGCTCAAGCATTTTCCTGCATGCCTTCGCGACTACTGACTCTAGTCATGAACTGTGCGCCTGGAGTGTCTCCTTCTCCTGTAGAACCTTCGTCTTTTTAGCAAATAGTTGCTAATTATTGACTTTGATTTCGTTGACAGTGTTGAGTGCTCGTTGTTCCCTTATGTGAAGCTCTTCCGTGACTCCCATTAGTAATGCATGCAATGACTCCAGTGATATTGTGGCAATGTTCAGGCCCATATTTGGGACCTTGTCAAGGAGGGCGCATTATTCCATGGTTTCAACAAACTAAAGTTGTATGTAAGGTGAACACACACACATCTTGCAGCCACAGAACCATCTTCATGGTTGTACTTTTACCCCATCCCAAACTACCTTATGCGTCGCTTTCCTTCCTGTCATCTTCTTGGATATTAGTTGCTTGTAGCTGAAATTCTCAAAAATCATTTTGTAGTCCTCCCATAGTCTACATGTATTATTGTTCAAACTGCAGCAATACTTCTGTTTCAGTTTCCATAACTTTATCACTGATCTCATCAAGATAACTTTCGGTGAGCACCATGGGAGAAACCTATGTTTTCTAGTTCATGCCTTTTCAGAATGAAGAGGGTGTGCTACCATTCCTCACCTCTGTTGCTGTGTCCTATAAGCTCTTATGTTTATGTTTCCAGTGAAGGTGACTTGTCCCATTTTTGGGTCTCATCCTCCTCTGATTCTACCTTCTCTTTAGCACCATGTTCCTTTTCAACACAGGCCTTCTCTGCAGAGTCCTTTTTCTGTGTGGCCAAGTTCTATGCAACCTAATGAGATGCCTCCTTCCCTTTCTTCGGAGAAGCACTCTCGGCACTTGTGCTTGGCCCATTAGCTAGATATGAAGTGGCGTGTTGCTCCACTGGCCATCATCCTACTACCTCTTACACATCTGTCTCTTTCGCTAGATATGGCAAGTGATGCTTCTTTTGTGTTGGATCCCTTCGCAAGTGGATATAAACCCTATGGAAGTTAGCATTAAAGGTTGCGTAGGCTAATATCTACATGTACAAGGTTGGGGACAACCTTGGATGTTGGTTAATAGTCATGTGGAGGCTCAATTCCATCAGGACCCAAAATTTTTTTGCCTTTGTGATCCGCTCGAGGTTATTATTAGCCCGTAAGGAGGCACACTATGATGCTTTTGGTACTACTTCTTCAAGTGGAGGAAACTGGCTATCGTCCGACAGTTCCCACACAACCAAAACAATAGAAAGTAGTAACCAAGCATAGTGAAATGACTTGGTTTCATCCTGGACTTCACATCATTTCACGAGGAACTCTTGAGAAAGGTATCTGGACTAATTGAGCTGTGTGCCCTTCACTCTCTATGTAACTAGGGACACTATGGGCATCACAGCTTCATCCATTTGGAATATCTACATCACCTTTCCTACTAATATCTATGTGGAAAATTGAATTGTGGGGTCTAAGATAAATAAAATTGAGTACGCATGCAACTTCTTTATGAATTCGTAATCTTTCCTCATTATTTCCATAAGCTCCTTCTCCCTCATATTTTCACCAAACTCCTTGGTAGGGTTCAGACCTTCATATGGCAAGTGCATAATCTGGTGAATGAGAATATATGTGATGGGTATAGGCCCTCCTAGCCAAAGGCACCCATCGTGTAACAATGTAAGTAGCTAGCATATACAAATCGTGTTAATGGGTGTGCGGTGGTAATGTGGCACCCATAGCAAGTTGAGAAATCATGATTGCTCGACACTATGGACCCATTCCTCTATTTTCAGCATGGTAACACATGTTTCCACATAATAAAATCTCTTCATTTATTTATTCGTCACTAAGTCTGGGAACTTAGCATGATCCGTGAGGTCCAAATCATCCATCTTCAATAGTGGGCTTTTCGCAAGCCGCAGACCTTGAAAAGGAACCTACTCAAGTAGCAAGGACATGGAAATGGTGAGTTTCTTCGAATTTGGGTCCTTTGTGATTTTCGCCTTTCCCTTTCTCGAAGGGATATACCCAGGTAGCTTTTGGATAAGTTCCACTACTTCAACGTCAATATCCTTCATTCCCTAGCCTTCTTCCACCTCCAGGTCTACTACTTTCTGCATATCTTTTGCTAGCTGCTTATCATTCTTCTGTATTGGTGTCACGGTATGCTTCCTTGGGGAAGTGTGTACTTTCACTAACGTTTTTTGCTTTTCCTTTGTTGCATGTTGCTTTTCTCTCACCGTGGACTGTTTTGGCCTTTGTGACCTTGGTGCCATGGGAACCACAGGCATAGCTTCAACAATGGATACTTCAGGTCCTAGAGCATCAGATATAATGAATTCTAAACTAAAGGCTTTGGTGGTGTTGGTGGCAGTCATCCTCTCCATAAAAAACACACGGGCTTCACTAGAAAGATTTGTGTGTGTGAATATTTCCTCCCAAAATGCTCGTCTCATGAGCAAAGGCAACAAATTTCAACAACTCTAAGGCCACAAAGTGTTGCCTATTGGGCTGGCATGTGGAATTTATAAGGGGTTTTGAATTCAAATCCAACCATTACCCCCAAATTCTAATAATTAATGTTTTTTTGGTGATAGATATTCAAATATTTTTTCCTTAAATTCTGCCAACCTACTCCTCTTAACCGTATTTTGGTTGTCAAGTCATTAACAATGACTCCAACAGTCACTTCTCTGTTGTGCTGCATGACACCTCCCTCCATGGTGTAGCTTCCTCTGCACAACATCCTAGGTTGCATCTCCATTATTTTCTGTGCAGCCCACCTGCCACGTAGTCCTCCATATCTAGTAATGTAGTTTATAGTCCTGCACTCCCTCGAAACTTCCTTGAGCACTAAGACTATCCTGTCACCATATAGTCATTTCACAGGATCCCGGTATACAGCTTTAATCGGATCTCATTCACTTGTCCTGGAAAAGGTTCTCCATTCAGCTTTGAGAGTTGAACTATGCCTCCGTCAATAATTTCTTTGATAATATATGGTCCCAGCCAATGCATCTGGAATTTCCCAAGAAACATAGTGAGTTTACTATCGTATAACAAGACAAGATCATTTACCTTGAACGTACAAAGCTTGATGTGGCAATCGTGCCATTCTTTTTCATGCATCTTCTATACTTTCTGATGTAATCCTGCCAAGAATTGGTCCTATTCAAGCTCCGTCAGCTATGTGAGTCACTCCTCGAAGGCTTCGTGATCTACCATACTTGTTAGAGCTGCTATGCATGGACTAGGCATAATATACTCCATCGGCATTAAAACTTCTACCCCATAGACCAACCTAAACGATGCTTGTCCTGTTAGCTTCTTGCAAGTAATCCTGTACACCCATGGTACTGTAGGTACACACACATACCAGTAATTTCATTTCACATTGCAGATCTTCATCAATGCATTCTCCAAAATCTTGTTGAAGGCTTCAACAATTCCATTGGCCTCTGGGTGAAAAGGTGTACTCTTCTGATGGTAGACCTAGAATTCTTTTGTGAATGCACTAATCGTTTCATTCAGTAAGTGCATATCTCTATCGCTCATCAACACTTTTAGGCAGCTAAATCTAATTAAGACATACTCAAACAAAAATCTTGGTTCTGTAGCCCTTGTACAGTCCTTAACTGGTTGTGCTTCGACCCATCCGGTTAGATATTATGTCGTGGTGATTTTATAGTGCACAACAATTCTTCCCTCAAGACTGAATGGGCCCAACAAAGTTAACCACCCATTTTTCAAACGACTGCAAAGATACTTGTGGTTGTAATGGAAATTTATCCTTGCACGATGGTCTGCTAGTTCTATCACATGCATCAAATGCCTTACAATATGCTTTAGAATCCTTGTGTAGCGTTGGCCACCATAGAACTACGTGCTAAATCTTCTACGCAGTCGCCTTCCTGCATAATGTCCTCTGGCAGCCCCTCCATGAGCTTCAATGAGGACCCTATCTCTCTTGAACTGTGGCACATATCTTCACAATATTTCATCTACATTAATATTATACAAATGTCCCACAATAACTAAGAAATTTGCTGTGTGCACTACTAGTTCCTTCTTTTGCTGACTTGTATAGCCTTATGGCGCCATCCCCATAGTCATAAACTGAATAATATCTACAAATGAATATCCGCTACATGCATCGCGAAGAGGTGCACATCTGGCAACCCTTCCTCCAGATTATTGGGCTCCTCTCCTGTTTTGATCCATGACAGATGGTCAGGCCCTGCATTTAACCTCATTGGCTTCACAATTACTTTAAAGTCATACTCCTAGAATAAAAGCAACCATTTTCATATCTTGCCCCCCAACGTAGGCTTATTGATGAAGTATTTCAAAGCAGAGCGATTCTTGTACATTATGAAATTCCCTACTAATAGATAGTGCCTGAATTTCTCTAGCACATATACCATCGCCAGTCCTTCGCACTTAGTAGTTGAATAATTCTCCTCGGACTTCGATGATTTCCTACTCATGAACACCATAGGGTGGTCCATTAGTCCTTCACCAACTTGCATTAATACATCACCCAATGCAATGCAAGAAGCATCCACATGTCTGTGGAATTCCTTCTTCCAATCTGGGAATACGAAGATTGGTGTGGTGACCATATTTTCCTTCAAAACATCTAAGTTGCATTGACATTCTTTGTCCTAGAACGATGTTGCATCCTTCTTTAGTATTTTCTCCATAGGCATGGTAATCTAAGCATATTATTTGATAAATTTCTTGTAATATCCCATATGTCCTAGCACCACGTGCAACTGCTTAACGTTCCTTAGGGCCTCCAAATTCACAATTACTGCAATCTTTGCAATGTTTAGCAATAGCCCTTGCCTGAACACCATGTGACCCAACAAGATTCCGAAGGGAGCATAGAAGATTCATTTCTTCAAATTCAACACGATCTGGTATCTGTGACACATATCCAACATCAATTGCAGACTTGATACATTGTGCTTTACTAATCTGCTCAATGTCCACTCAAACAAATATACTTCTAGGAACTTATGAATGAACTCCTTGAATGTTACAATTACTACGTGGGAAAATATCACCGGCATATTCTTGAGTCCAAATGACATTACAGTGTATTAAAAAAACCCCATTCTGTAATGAAGTTCATTTTGCTCTTATCCTCACACACGAACTTAATCTGATGGTACCATGAAAAATCATTAGTCAACGAGTAGGCCTCCTACCATCCAACATTATCTCATACTTCATCAGTAAATGATCTCAAGAATGGACCATGGACATATGCATCATTAAGCTTCCATAGATCGACGCAAATCCCTATCTCACCCTTCTACCTCTTCTCCTAAACCACCATTGGGTTCACCTAATCAGATCCTTCAATTGGTTATATGATGCCTTCTTCCAGCATCTTATCCAGCTTTAGGCGAACCTTTTCCTTGTATTTAGGATTAAGGTGATATAGCCTTTGCTTAACAGGTTTCACATCCGGCTTTAGAGTGATGACCATAATGCCCAATTCGTGAATTATGCCCTTCTAATATGAAAACTTTGTAAGGAAGCGATCATGACATTCATGGAGTAACTCAACAACTTTATCCACAATATTGTCATACCAATAATCTCCAATATTTAAAAACTTCGGCTTTGCTTCAGTCCCAATGTGTGCTTTCTTTGTTTTCAATGGCGCAATGATGTCAAGGTTGTCTATTTATGGGCCCTCAACTTTGAAATGTCTTTCTACCTCTAGAATGTTAATATTTCATGGGTCTTCAGCTTCCTTGTCAGCAATTACATTATAACATTCCACCACATGGCACAGTTGGGTGCTCCAACATGGTTCAACCCACTCCATAGGTTTTTGCGACGTTATCAAGATAATTGTCTTAATCTCCTATAGAGCTTCATTGATTCTTGTGAACCCATCTTCAAAACTAATGTTCAATAAGAACCCTTCTTGCAATATATCCCACTTTGCGGGGCCATGGCGAAGCTCTGTCTCTAAATACCAGTTCATAGGAATTGTATCCAAAGTATGCAAAAATGTGTGTACCCACTCTAGTTGTGGCTTTTCCCCCATGCTTTAGTCCATCTTTCTAGGTCATCACGTGAATCATCCTTCCCACTATATTTCTTAGTCAATCTAGTGGTAGGGCACCCAAACTGTAACCTCATCATTCTTCTATAATCCTGCCATCCATCAAAGCTATCCTTGTGCGTACCCCACCATCGTGTAGGTGTAGCGTGCAGTGGAAAATATAATGCTCAGAAATGGTGATCCTTGAGGAATTAACTCTCAAATGCATCCAAACACTTATCCACTTCAGCTAAACCATCATAATAGGGTAAGTTCCTTACCCTCGACGAAACACAACACACCTCTTTTGTCATCATGTTGCATCATAGCGTTCATACTTCATGCAAACGATTATGCCAATACTCCAACACTTCATCTGAATTAGAGGTACAGGAACTCTCCTGGTCCCATGCAATCTATCCATCTCTTGTTGGATTGATCCAATCCTGGTCTCATGTTGTTATTTTATAGATTTGATCAAGTTCATCCTCACATTCTTCATAATTGCAGACTGGTTCAATGTAGTGCACCCCTTTTGTAGGGTCCAATGACACTATAAACGAAGAAATTTTCTCTCCAACGACATCGTCCTCTTCTTCAAATTGATTCCTCCATTCATATCAATGACCTAGTCAATTCCCAAGAGTGTAGGGTATTGGTTATTTTCATCCAGGATCTATATCACCTCAAAGTTGGCCATTGCATTCACACATTCTATATCAACTGTTACTTCATATTATCAACCCATAGGGATGATTTTCTGTTGGTCGACCATTCTAAGATGAGTCAAAGACCACTGCACCATAGGTTTCCCCATTCATTCCCATGTTTGTTTTGGAAAAATGTTCACATTTGACCCGAGATCCAAAATGACCTGGTCCATCTTATAATATCCTATCTCCACAGTGAGCCTGATCTCGTGCCCTGTTCGTCCCTTATTTTTGCCACTTTTTCTAACTATGAGATGTTCATCAAGGATGTTCTCTGTGATGATGCATTTGTTTATTAATTCCTGCAAGCCTTTCAAAGCTTTGCTATCACACAACAATTTCATGTAGGTCTCCAAGAACGTGGTAAGGACAGAGGGATCAACCTCTATGGGCGCGTTGGTTTCTTACACTTTGTTATGGCTTCTTGAGGTGGAGGCCTCAACAGAGCTCTTCTTGGCTTCCATAAAGGTTTTCTTAGCACGCTCTAGATCAAAACCGACTTCCTTATCAAGCACCTTGCAAAGCCTTCTGTCCTATTTAGGCTATTTTCCTTTATCGTCACTAATTGTTATTCTACTTCTTAGCACTATATTCACAATTTCATCCTCTTTGTAGGGCTCAGCTCTCATCATCTACAAGTTTTGTGTAGGTTGTTGAGGTTGCACCTTATTCTCTTGCATCATAGTTATTAGCACTAGAATTCTTCTGTAGTGTGGTCAAACTAGTTGCAGTATTGACAAGACAGGCATGTTTGATTCTGACACTCTTGCACATAGTGCCCTGGTGTTTTGTAGTTGTAATAGATAGCTTGTCCTCACCTTATACTAGGTCCTCCCCCTCCTTGGCCTCATCCTCATCCTTGATATCATCTGCACGCTCCTTCGATGTCATGTTCTAGAGGCCATGTGTCTGCATGCATCAGGTATGTAGGTGTTCTTTCCATCATCAATTCATAGTTGCAACAATGTCACTCATTGTGGCCCACTGATTTGCAAAAGTTACAGAACAATTGTTGCAGTGTCTGGATGAGATTTTAAAGAAAATGGAAATTATCTATATCATGTTGTCCAACAACCTAAAAAATAGCGCACCATAGCACAACCCCCATGCTTATCCCTAATGGAGCTTCTAGCCTTAGGGGAATTGGTCCCCCTCCTATAATATAATTCGCAAATATGGGATAATGGTATTTCTCGTGCCCCTAGACCTTGGACTTCAAACGCCAAAATTCCTTGTGCACCTTTTGTTTAGTCTCCTTGTATTTCTTCAGGCTCTAAAATTCCAAAGAGAGGCTTTGTAACTGAGAGTGAATTTGTTGTGCCCCCAAGGCACATCCTGAATGGGAATTTCTTGCAACTTCATCATGATTTCAAGGGCTTCCACCTGAGTTACTATCTTCTGCTGTGATAGAGAAATGCTTAGGTGGGACGGAAGCGAAGTTATAAACCACTCGTGATGCTGACCATCTGTGATTGTTAGACAACATTTTGTCACTATCCCTATACTCCGCGTTCCTTGATCCTAGAGGACCTCTATAGTGAGCCCCGCTTGCTTTTCCTTCATAGAGAAACTCCCATTATGTGCCTCTTCATGAGCATATCATTTCCCTTTTGCACCATTTCCCCTAAAACTTCTATTTTTCCTAGTTTACAAGGCTGGTGCTAGTGACCTTTGTCTCCACCGTGCTAATGTGTCGAGATTAGCACTATTACCCATGCAAACCGGTGTGACTAAGCTGTGTTTCAGTCACGTCATTCCAGTTATGGAAATTATTTTAAAATAGAGCGAAAGGTTCCAACTCTAGAAGCTTCGTAATGGAAGTCTAGTAAATGGTTTCGCTGGATGGGGTCAAGGATGACAGTTTGGACTCCTTTCCCCTATAATGATGGAACTACCTCAAGGGATAAGTCCTTCTCCCATAAGAATAGGATCTGTCTCCCATCCATATTTCCTGTACAAATCTCTCTTCTTCCCAAACACAAGCTAGTTAGATTGTTGGCTGAGTGTGAGTATGTTATTTTGATTAGACAGGCAAGCTATTACTAGTTGTAGCCACGTAGTTGTGTAAGGGAGAAGTGTGTTTGGTTTGGAGTGAAGTCTAGAGGGAAGGGCCTTTAAACTATTGTTGTTTGAAGCCATCATGGAATGCTAGCAAAAGTATGTGGGAACCCAATCTTGTTAGAGGAAGACTGTGACGTCAAGATGAATGGTTGTAATCTCTCTTTGATATTAATATATGCAACTATCGATTGATTTCCTACATGTTTTGTAATATTACATGTTCATGTCTTAATGCTTATTGACTCATTGAGTAGGTTGAACTACAATTTTTCTATTATTATGTTTGTGTGTTGTTGTTGTTTACGTGTTTCGGGAGCTTGAATAAGGAAGTGGAAGATTGTTGGAGTGAGCAAGCTGGGACATCATCAAGCAAGATAAGAGACCAAGAGGAAGGCCCTCCTGAATGATTCTAACCTAATGAAATCTTCCATGGAATGTATCTATTGTGGCTAGACCCATTATCAAGCTAGAGGAATTTGTTCGTGTCAACACTTATAATTTTACTTCACCACAGATTCGCGACTTCGCTGGGGAAGATCCCATCTTTTGTTTGTTTTGGATTTCATGATTTGATGAGAACTTTTCTAGTTTCGTATTTTCCCTTTGGTTCTATTTCTTTTCTCATGCTTATTGGCCTAAGTCTAAAATTCATAGTAGTAGATCTAATCCCTATTTTTTTTTTTTTTCCTTAGTTACCTCCGCCAATGCATTTAATCCACTAAAAGCCACGCCGACCAATGTGAATTGCTGAGGAACAGTGACATTGACCAGCCTCTGGTGCTTATTGTCAGTTAGGCAGTCACGCTGATGCCCATAAGTGAAGATTAGGGCTTGACTCCAATCTTGGCCAATGTGTTATGCTCTTGTGTTTTTGACCCCATGGGTCTTTTTGATTATTTTCTCCCTGATTAGGAAGCTACCTTTCATTTGGTTTTTGCTTGCTTGTTGGCTTGTCATCTTGCTATTTGATTGATTGATTCATTGTGTGGTCAGTGACACTAGGGAATCTAGTTGGTCACCCATTCAGCAGCTTGTGGACTCGTCAAATCCGAGTGTGGGTGTGTTTTCTCCTTGCATTTTTTTTTCATGCTTTTACGAATTTGACCTTTTTTTTGCATGAGTTGAAAAAGGTTTCATTTACTAACTTGAACGTCTTTTTCAGGCATAGATTACATTCTTTTTCTTGTGTTTGGTAAATTTGGTGTTTCATTGATCTGAATCAACTTCTCTTTTCATGTTTTCATCTGCTTGAAGAGCTCATAGCCTCGAAAACTTTTTCATTGAAATATTGTATGTGAAAGTTTGTTTCATTGTTTCATAAGAAAGCACGAAATTCTAGCTTGTTACATCATTATGATTTGCATCTCTTAAAAACTACAATTGCATCAATATTTGAAATAGGAAAAGATTTTTTTTTCATTTTGAAAGCACTGATAGATAAGTGGTTGTCAGGAAATGAGGAATTGGAATGCATTTTTCATTAGTTTATTTTTTGAAAAATCAAAGTAGTGAAAGATCATTACATTTTTAGTTGCTTGGTTGTTTTCATTTGATTGAGTAGTTTCTACCCTCTCTAGTGTCGGCATTTCATTGAATTGAAAGGATCTTGTCCCATTTAGTTGCATTTTAGGTTTTTCAAGTAGCATCACCAAGACCTGAAAACTGGAACTTAACTCAAGATCAACTATAAAATGAATTCAATTAACGTAAGGCGCATTTGACATTAATGATCATATCTCAAAGGTCTAGGCTAGAGACATGTTCCAACGTCTTTAAACCTAGCAGCTGTCATTAGCTTCTACATTAGATAGCGCTAGCATGGATTTGTTTTCCAAGTACCATCGATTATATAATGGGAGACCCCACTAGGTTGAAATCCTTTTATCCTTAAGAAGTCGAGTCGGCCGCCTTGCTAACGTGATACATTAAACACAACATTCAAGGATATTACCTACTCATGCTTCTTGGTTTTCCAGGAGGTATTCTCTAGTTCACGGTTGCCTAGTAATCCTATTTTCCTGGATCATCCAGAGTATCCATTTGATATTTTTGACTGATTAAACTTAAAACATCATTTGAGCACTTGTCATTTCGAGCTCGTTTCCAATTGAAAGTGATAGAGTCATCCTTGTTTCTTTCTCAACTGTTGAAAAATGAAAGAACATCAGTCTTTTATGCATCTCCATAATTGATTTCCCACGATCCAAAATATCCTGTTAGTCTTTTTGACCAAATCGTGAGTTCCCTTAAAAGGACATTTTAAAGGCTTGAAGTCATTTATTCTATCGACTAACACAAGGTCATCATGGATAAACCATCTTGTTCATCCAATTCCTCTTCCTCTCCTCCATTTGAAAGATTGTCTAAGGTGTTGTTTCCTAAGTTATGAGAGTCACATGAGGACCAAAATGGTGAACTCACAATTATTTTGAGTGTTCAACCTTTATTATCTCATCCTCCACCTAGCTTCGATTTAGGGTCATTTGTTTAGCTTGGCCGAGAATCTTCAGATAATCCCATTCAAGCTCCAGAGAACTCGCCAACCATAGATTGTAAGCTTGGACTGGTTATCTATCCTTTGAAGCCTATGTTTGACACCGTTGAGCTATCACCACAACATCCTTATAATCTGTACGACCAATCAGGTGTTCCTTTAGAACTATCCCCCAGAACACATTTGGCCATTCGTCATCATTTGTTTTCAAACATGGAACTTGAAGACAAAGCTCTAGTCACTTCTATGGATGAGTCCGAACTTTCTACTCCACACACAGTTGAGGGAGAAGAATTTCAATTGTAGTTTCCTCGCGAGTGATTCCCTTATTCGAAAGGAATTCCCACCAGCTTGCCTTCTGGCTCTGTGTCCTTGGGACACTTAGTTTTAGGCATACCTAGTGCCTCATCACTATACCATAATCCTATTTGGGCATCAGGTGTCAGGCCTATGTCAAGTCCGTTCATCACAAACACGACTTCCCAATCAGCTATTGCTTCAGTCCCGGTGCAACCGATCGTCCCAAATACTCTTGTATCATCAATCCCAGTTCAACGCCAGTCACACCTGGTGGTTTCAAAGATTGTCTCTCCCAGTTCTTCTGTCCCATTAGTTAGTGTCCAGATTGTGCCACCACCTAGGGGAGGAATTTGAATGTCTCTATGGTGTTAGGTGCCACTAATCTGAGTGGTTCACAAGCTCACATGCTTGGGATAAACCAGCCCTCTTCTGGTATTATTTATAACCCTACTAACCCTAGTGGATCAAGCAATGTCGAGTACCAAGAGGTTCATAATCCTGGTTGTCTGTTTGGATCAAGAAATGTTCAATATCAGCAACCCTATGCGGCTCAGTTCCAATACCGAAATCCTTACATTCCATATGGTTCTCAAGGATTGGTTAATCAACCATACACCTTCCAATCTAGGTAGTACATCCAACCTAACTACGACCAGATTCAGTTGGGTAATTTCCCAGGCACTATTCAAGTACCCTTGGAACAACAACGATAGCCTTTACAACAACTAGGTAAGCCTTTGTTACCGCAAGGGAAACCTTTGCTGTAGCAAGGGCTTTCCGTGCAACAACAAGGGAAGATTATCCCACAACAAA
This sequence comes from Pinus taeda, assembly GCA_000404065.3. Lineage (NCBI taxonomy): Eukaryota > Viridiplantae > Streptophyta > Pinopsida > Pinales > Pinaceae > Pinus > Pinus taeda. The sequence continues at coordinate 42,377 of APFE030289207.1, read as the reverse complement.
GTCTCTTGCAACAACCGCAAGGCCAATCCTTACAACATTTGTAGCAAGCCACGTAGCAGCACATGTAGTATGCTCCACATACCTCTCAACCCATACCCTCTCAGAGCCAACCTCTACAAACCTAGGGACAAATTTTGCAACCTCAAGGAAAGCCCTTGCAACATCAAAACCAACCAGGGCATTAGTAACCCTTGTATACATATCAACAAGGTCAACCCTTGTAGCGACATATTCAAGGTCAAGTCCTGTAGTAGCAGGCACATAATCCTCTTATCCTAGGTCAATAGGTTCAGAATCCTGCTGTCCAAGGTAACCAAGTACAAAACCCCTATGCCAAGGGAAACAAGTTCATCAGCCTTATGCCCAAGGACTATATGTCCAGAACCCTCTTCTCTAGGGACAACAGGCACAACAACCCTACGTTCCAAGAAAACAGGTCCCAAATCCATGCGTCCAAGTTCAACAGGCTCAACAGCCTTTCAACCTATACGTTGCCTACAACAACCTGTGCCTAGACAATTTCAATGTATTTAAGGTCAGAATCCTCGCATTGGTCTAGGTAATCCACAATGGGGTCAGCCTCAGATGCCAAATTACCAAAATCCCCCACTATGGGGCCAAAATCCTTACCAGCATGGATGGGATCCTCCCTATGGGCCCGCTTGTCAACCTCCCATGCCTTTTAACACTCAATTACCTTTCTTGGCTACACTTAAGTTTCTAGATGTATCGCACCTTATGAATGATCTGATCCTTCATTCGTCGTACTGGCCTTTGGTGCCGTCCAAGATACCAAGTGATTGCCCAAAGTTCAATGGAAAAGCTAAAGAAGATCTTCAGGCCTATGTGATGACATATAACCTCTGGTGCTGATCGAACTCATACATGTATGATTCCATTCATATTCATCTTTTCCAATGGACCCTCACGGGTGCCGCAGTGAAGTGGTACATCAAGCTACCTTGAAGTACTTACCATGACTTCAATTTTTTAGCCATGGCTTTCCTCTCGTATTTTCAGCTGCTGCTTCGTTATGAAACTGGCACCTATTTTCTCACATCGCTTAACAAAGACACTACGACCCACATCTCTGATCATATCCATGAATGGAGACACAGATGTCGCATGACCAATTTTGAGATAGCTGATCAGTTGCTCACTAAATGGTTTACCAAATCATTTGTAGCCCCAATTGCTCACAATATTGCTATGGGTGGATGTGTCATTGAAGAGAAAGCCATTGCTCATGCCCAGTACTTGGATCTGGTCTACTCTTAGTCTGACACCTTATACGAGTTGTTACCTAATGCTCTGCGGCCATCATTCAATCTCGCAACATCAAAGTCACTAGCTGTTCCTCCCAATGATGAAGTTATTAGCTTAGTATCCCAGACCCCTGCTAAAACTTCTTCCAAATAGAAGTTGGTCTCGAATGCTGCTACTAATAGTTCATCTCGAAATTTGTCAAGCCCTGGTAAAACCTTAGAGGTCCATGCTATCGAGTCTACCATAGCAGAAAAATCCTTGAAAGGGAAAAAGAAAGGCAAAGGCAAAGCTAAATCTGATGCCCTGAAACAGGGTCCTCCCAAATCGTCTGTTGGCGAATCTTCAGAATGGAAACCTAAGTATCCCTGCCTCATTTGCGAGGAGGATCATTGTACTAAAGATTGTCCACGATGATATGAAGTTAGTTGGCTATCAAAGGGACCCCCGTTGTCCTTAATGAGCCATTTCCATCTCAGTAGACTCAAATGGTAGACCAACCTTGATGTGCTTCCTCTCGATCTCAAGTGTTCATGATGATCATACCCATTAATGTGGTTGCTTGATTGAAAGATTATCAAACTCCAACTCTAGTAGCTGGGAAAGAAAAAGAAGTTACACCTTCTTCTTCTACCCTAACTTCTGGCCTTCTACAAATCGAGTGCCCTAACCTTGATTCTGCTACATGACCACCCTTTCGAGGTGTGCTACAGAAATCCTTGTTTAATCCGAACGCCCAAGCCACTAAGTAATAAAATATTGTAGAAGATGTGGCTCACGTGCCGTCATCCATGTCGTCTCTCAAGGTACTCCAAAGCTACCAATCGCAACGGAAATATTTTCTGTCAGCTATCAGGGGCATTGATCCCACCGATTATAATTTGATATGTTTCAATCTGGAGAACCATGTCCCATGGATCCCTCATCAGATTTCCTTTCTTATTCAGGTAATAATTAACGAGAAGACCATCCACCACACTGTCATTGATTAAAGTGCTTCTACCTGCATCATGTCAACTACATGTTGGAAGGCTATTGGTTTCCTTGCACTGAACTAGTTTCCGAACATTTTGGAAGCTTTCTATGGGCGCGATTCGCAACCCTTAAGTGTCTTAACTAACCTTGCCATCACCTTGGAAGGCAAGAATGTGAAAGTCGAAGTAGAGATTGTTGACACCAATCTCAATTATAATCTTCTACTTGACCAAGGTTGGACTCATTCCATGCACACCGTGGCCTCCTCTTCATTTCACATGATCCATTTTCCCCTTCAAGGGAAGATTGTCACTGTCGATCAACTATCTTTCTTTGCCTCTTCCTCCTTGGATGGCAATGTTCCGTACATCAAGCACTCTGGTGCTCCCTATGAGAGTGTGGGGGTGAGTCCCTTCAAAGATTCTGCCTTAACAGAAATTTTTCTACTCCCACCTCCTCATGTTTCCTTTGTCAACATGGTCTTGGTCAAATCTGATCCCTGGGTCATCCCTGCACCAAATATTTTTGATGCTTGGGGAAAGGTCATGTCACTTAGTCTCACCAAAGTCAATTATGTGGAAATTGTTTTGGCTTCAAACTTTACACCCTCTGATTCTCATATGTCGAAGACCTCTCTTGATATGTATTCTCAATCCCCCTAGCTTTGCACTTTGGGATCATCCAATCCCTTAGTTGAGACCTTCCTCATTGATGAAGGTAACATGGAAATCATGTCTCTCAAGGAACCACCATGGATCGATACTCATCATCGATACTCATTCCTGCCTCGCCTGGCGGTCATGTCTACAATTTTCGAAGAGTCTCCTTAGCCATTTTTGCCACCAACTATTACTCATGACGTATGGTCAGAAGGAAATTTGGGTAATATTACCCAAACAATACTGATTGACATTTCTATCATACTCGGTATCGTTGAACACATTCATATTGGGGTATCTTGTTCTCCATATGCGATCAAGACATATACTTATCTATTTTAGGAATTTTCTGATGTGCTTGCATGGTCTTACAAAGAAATGCCTCGCATCGATTCTAGCATCTTAGTGCATGAAATACCAGCATATCCACACACGAAGCCCGCTCACCAATGGCTTTTCCCGGTGCACCCTAGGAAGACCTCTTCTGTTAAGGGTGAAGTTCAAAAGCTTCTCAAAGCTAGGTTCATCTATCCCATCCCCCTTATAGACTGGGTATCCGATACTATCTTAGTGACTAAAAAATAAGACATGATCTGTGTTTGCATGGATTATCGAGATCTTAATCGTGCCTGTCCTAAAGATAACTATCCTACTCCCTTCATTGATCAAATCACTCATGAATGTGCCAGGAGAGGGATCTTTTCCTTTATGGACTTTTTTTTGGTTATAACCAGATTAATATCGCACCGGCCGACCAAGAAAAGACAACCTTTATCTTACCTTGGCGTACGTTCATGTACAAGAAGCTCCCTTTTGGCCTAAAAAATGTTGGAGCCACGTTTGAATGGCCAATGTCCTATGTGTTTAATGATATTCACATCATTGTCTAGCCTTACTTGGATGACCTTCCTTCCCATTCTTGTAAGTGACAAGATCACCCAAACCATCTTCGGTATATTTTCTACGCTATAGACACTATAACATTCGGTTAAATCCACACAAATGTGTTTTCTGTGTGGAATCTGGACAACTCCTCAGCTTCATTCTTTCCAAGGATGGGATTCACTTGGATCTGATAAATGTGGAGGCCATTCTAAATCTACCCCCTCCATTATCACTACACCAACTCCAAAGCCTGCAAGGAAAGGCCAACTTTCTCCGTCATTTTATACCCAACTACGTTCGGCTAGCCACAAGATTTACCCAGTTGCTCAAACAAGGAATGCAATTTGCATGGGAAGAGGTGGCCCAAAAATATTTTGATGATCTTAAGGTCATCCCCATAAATGCTCCTCTGTTGCATCCACTGAACTATTATCGAGATTACTTCCTTTAGCTAGCTGCACTCCCTAGCACCATTGTTATGGTGTTATTCTAAGACAACGATGAAGCCAGCGAAAATGTGATCTACTACCATAGTCAGAATCTCCTCGACTCTGAGACACGTTACGCACATGTCAAGAAGTTGGCTTTGGCTACCATTCAGGCTATTCAACGCTTTCAACACTATATCCTTTTACATATGACTACAGTGATTTCTGAATGCAACCCTATGACCTATATCCTAACTCATCAGTTGTTGGGGGGTGAGTATTCTAAATGGATTGTTATCCTACAAGAATTTGATTTGGTCTTCACTGTGGCCAAATCTAATAAGTCACTTGTTTTCGTTGAATTGATTTGTTCCCTTCCCTCCAAAGCTCTCCCTACTAGTGCGGATGAACAACTTCCAAATGAGACATCACCCTTGATCCATGGTATGGTGATATCATCATGCATCTCCAAACCTCAATGTTCCAGTCTGTGTTGACCAAGGATGATCATCGAAGAATTTGGCATCATTCTCAACCTCATCGTATTATTGGCGATACTTTATACCATGTCGGTGTCGATTATGTTGTTCGCCAATGCCTCACAATTGAGGACGCTGAAAGATCTCTCAATGATTTCCACTTGGGGGCATGTGTTGGTCATATGTCTCGTTACACTATAGCTCAGAAAATCCTTCATGTTGGTTATTTCTAACTGTCTATCTTCAAAGGTTGCATTCTTGTTATCCGCAAGTGTCAAAAATGCCAAATTTACCAATGCAAGATGCGGACCCCACCCACTCACCTACTCCTTGTCAATACCGTTGGTCCCTTTGCCACATGGGGCATCGATTATATGACATGTAACCCTTGCTCAGCTGGGGGGCATGGCTATATTATCATCACTGTGGACTATTTCACCAAATGGGCCAAAGCGATGCCGATATATTCTGTAGATTGTAAGATGAGAGCTCAATTCATTTTTAACCATGTTATTTCTAGGTTCGCCGCACCCTAAGCCATTATCACATACCATGGCTCCCATTTAAGAGATTACATGATCACAGAAATGACATCTACATTGGGCTTGCACCACAATGGCTCGACCCCATATTACCCTCAGGCCAACGACCAAGTGAAGCTGTGAACAAGGTTCTGGTCACCATGCTTCAACGTACCATTGGGATGCACAAGTCAAATTGGCATCTCATGCTTCTTTCAACTCTGTGGGCCTACCAAACTTCAACCAAAGATGCAACTAGTTTCATACCCTTCCAACGGGTTTATGGTCTGGAAGATACATTGCCGATCGAATGTGAGATTCCTTGACTCAAGCTAGTTGTTGAACGCCTCCCCAAAACATCGCCTCAAGAGTAATGCCTCTTATATTTAGAACATTTAGACGAGACTTGTTATCTCACTACCTTGGTCATCGAAGTACAAAAGAAACAAGTTAAATCCTATTTCGATTAGTCGGTCTCCCCTCCTGCTTTCTCTGAGGGTGATTTGGTACTGCTATATGACCAAGCTTATGATAAGTTGGGGGTAGACAAGAAATCTATGTGGCATGGTCCCTATATTGTAAAACACGTTTTGTAGAAAGGACCCTATGAGCTTATTTATTATGCTTAGGTCATCTCGCATAGATACTTATGTACATTAGTGTGTGATTCATTTTTATTCAGTGTGGTTTCATGTGATAGTTTTCAAACATCTTTCCTGTTTACTATTATTTTCTTGCTTTGCAGATGTCAACAACTCCTCCGGTTCGTTTTGTCGATGCTTCTTGTCGGAGTACTCAAAGCTTATCATCCACGGCATGGGCTATATATGACCCTAATGGTGAGTTGATTTACCTTCAACGTATCTACCTGGGTCATACAACCAACAACATTGTTTAATATTGTGAGGTCATCGAATTGTTGTCAGAAGCCATTGCTCTCGGCATCAAAGAATTGGTTGTCAACCTGGATTCGCAACTTGTCTTCCCTTAACTCAGCTGGAAAAATTCCCTCAGGAGCCCTCAAATATTATGAATGTATCTCCTTATCCATCTATTGGAAAGAAATTTTGATTATATTACATATCATCATATTCCAAGACGCATGAATACATTAATAGATGCATGAGCTAATTATGTGTTGGATAGACATTTATGAAACATGTAAAAGATAAGACAGATAATTTGTACCATAACAGATTGGAAAATACAACATATATATATAGTATATATATAAGTATATATAATATATATCTATAATATATATATATATATATAATATATATATATATATATTATATATATATATATATATCATATGAATAATGTTTGATACATCGCAACCCAAAAAATTAATGTGTGTCTATAATAACATCAGCGGCTCACAGGCTTCATACATTTGTGGCATGCAGGCCTCAAAAAATATGTAAGTGTTGGACCTAGGAACTACCTAGCATGGTGGTCATGGTAGCACAATACAGCTTGTGCAACCCAACTCAGCAGTTGGTGCAATCAACTTGAGACTCCCATTGTGTGCCTCTGGTACCATTGGGGCATGTTTCCTATCTGAGCATACTCCGGGATACCATGAGTCAACCCCTTCATGAGCCCCATAAATGGGTAATTATATGAGTTCATATTGCCTCCTAACAAAGTTAAATCAACCATTCTCTTAGATTATTGCATGCTTTTTTATTATATTTATGCTTATGGAGTGAGTTGAGTTAGTTATGATGCCATGTGGTCTAATATGTGGTTAATGTAGATTTTTGTTGAATTTTGAAGACAAAGTAAAAGATTCCATGGACAATTGATAGCAATAATTCAAAGTGGACAAAAGAGAGGATTTATAGGAGGGAATCCCCCTCATTATTACTCCCCACTTTGAATTTCCCTTCATGTAGCTCAGAGTACAAACAGCCAAATAATTGCAGTAGGAGGTAGCCGAGTAGGTGGAGGGTAACTTATGTTTGTCTCGAGTTTTGGGAGCCAAGCCTCCATGATTTTAATGAAGCTGTTGGGAGCTTCAGTTGTATAGGTAGAGAGGCCTAGGGCCTCACTTGGGTCAGATTTTTGTTGTACTTTTTCTATTGTAAAACTCTGCTCAACTTCGAGCTTACTTTTGTGGATAGTTTCATGTAATCCTATTACTGTTTTGATAATAAAGATGATATCCTTTTTGAGATAGCACTAAGTTACCTTAGAGGGCTAAATATCTTGTGTTAGGGCCCAATCCAAGTAGCCAAGCTCCTCTTTGTTTGTATTTATATGCATTGTTTCAGTTTATGGATTAGTTGTTGTTACATGAATTTCTTTTTAGTTAAGAATAGGTTGTTTTTATGGTTTAGTAGTTTTATTTCATTTGTATATTCTATAGCAAGTTAAGCAATGATAGAAAGAAGATTCAAAAGGCTAGCAATAGTGCCTTCACCTCTTTTCGTCCCTTTGGGACTATGAATTGAGGCAAAGACCCTCTTGCTGCCCCAAAACATAGAATTTCCTTCTCCATAAGATTTATAGTGTTTGCAAGTGTGTTAGAAGGTTAATGCTTTGCTTTAGATCTCTTCCACCATGCTCATTTCTGTATTTGCAATAATTCTTCTTCCATGCTTTATTTTCTTGTAGCATTTCTCAGCATTCACTTCCATGGATCATAGTTTAGACTAGCTTGATGCAAAATTCTATTTTTTAGATGTACTCACTTCCTTGCTTGCTTTATCTTATTGGTTGATTGTGAGTTCTTTTGCAGTAGATCTCTCCTCACAACAGGTTAGGCTATCAACCATCACATTCTCTCTTTGATCCATGCCGTACAGGTTGGCCAAATTTCACCTCAATTCTGCCTTATTTTTCTGCATTTTTCCATAGGACTTCTTCCTCTCTCCCAATCATGTTTCCCTCTCCTAGTGATTCTTGGTGGACCCTAGACACCCTAACACATCATCCCAACCTTCACCTACCTTTTCCAACCACTCTAACACCATCAAAACCTTTAAAACTGCTCTCAGCATCCTCCTGTAGACCTCCTATAGACCTCCTGTAGATCCCATGTGTCCTCCTGTAGATTTTCCTGTAGGCTTTCTTTTGAAGGCCGAGTGTGGGAAAAGCATCCCAAAGGCCAGCCGAGACCTCCTAGGACCCATCCACACCATCCTACATCCCCACAAAGCCCAAAGTCACCCTTCAACACCACCTATTCCCTTCCTCCACACACAATAAAATACATGCCTATCAATTTCACATAAAAGTCCAAAAAGATGTTTTCTTGCTCATTTACTTCTAGAAATAGTGTAAGTAGATGTTGTTTACTTCCTTGAGTAGGTAATGGAATTCGTTTCATGATTTCCATGGTGCTTTCTGAAAAAGTAGGATTAGTTGGTTAAGTAGGGTTTGCTAAGTTTACTTTACATTTCAGTATTTTTCCTTTCTTTCATCACATATAGACCTTCTTCTGGAATCCATAGAAGTTGGCTTGAGCTCCTACTAATATTGTGCCAGCTAACCAAGTGACAACCTACAGTAAGAACTAGTACTTGTGCATACAAGACCATCGCTTCCAAGTTTGTTATGAACTATTGGGTTGATAAGAGTAAAGTAGGCAGCCTAGGAGTTGCAACATTATTGTTGCAATACCGGTGCTCACCAATTTTTGGCTCCGTTGTCAGGGAAGCGTCAGAGTATTTTGTGATTACTACTTTCTTCTATTTTCTATCACAACATTATGCTAAATAGTTTATTTAAGTAAAAGTAGAATAGTCATTTCTTTTAGCTTCTACATTTCCTTGCTTTCCTTTCCAATTCTACAAACTTCATTTCAACAAGAGTAGGCTAGTCATTTCTTTCAAGTTCTGCATTTCCTTTCTTTCCTTTTCAATTTTGCAAATTTCATTTCAGCAAGTTTGTTTCAGTTAGTTGCAATTTTTTTTGTTCAATCCATTTTAGTTTTGCAGGTACATTCAGTGTGAAAAAAAAAAAAAACCAACCAAAAAAAATTCATTTCATGCCTCGTAGGAGTAGAGATAATTCAGGAAAATTCTTTCCCAACACCCCCACTACCTCAGAAAGCCAACCTTCTCTCTTCTTCAGTGTCAGTGATCAAGAAGAACCTTTAGGTGAATAACCAGAGATATTTGAAGAACCTATAGGGGAAGAAGAAAAAGAAAACATCCCTCCTAAGCCAATGACTGAAAACAAAAATGTTAGGGGGAATGTAGAGAGAATAGAGGGTACATTTCCCATTAGGGAGACCAATGGGGACACCAAAATTAAGAATATAATCCCTTCATCCCTTCCTCACTTCCATGGTTTGACTATAGAATATCGTGACACCTTCTTGTTTCAGTTTGTTGTCATCTGTCGAACCTATGATTATGCAGAAGACGAGAAAAAGTTGAAGCTATTCCCTTCTACTCTCAAGGATGCAACATTGCGCTAGTTCATGGGGTTACCTGGGAATATCATCACAACTTTGGCTTAGATGTAGCAAGTCTTTAATGACAAGTATTGAGACTAATGTAGGTCAAAAGATACCAAAGAAGAAATCTTTGGAATGACCATGGAAAGTGATGAATTCTTGGAACATTATGAAGAGAGGTTATAGCTCAACTATAAAAGGCCCATGGGTAGACTTGACCCTAAATCTCTGAAGTTGGTCTTGCTCAGGGGAATTTTGGAAGACGTTCTAGACACCCTCCATCTGGTGGCTGGGGGAGACATCTACCAACTATCTTATGACAACATAAAGACTGTTTTTAGAAACCCTTATAGAGTAGCCAAAAATAAAGTTAGGGGGAGTCAACGCATAGCCAGTACCTCCTCTTCTAATTCTTCCATTAAAGGTGAAATTGGAAACATGCTGGAAGACTTCAAAAGGGAGATGTTGTAGACTCTTGCTATGTAAATGAATACCTTGCATATCAAAAGAAAACAAGAGGAAGCAGAGAGGGCTTTGGCCATATTTTCTCCTAGATGGACTAGGAGGCATCCTAGGAATGAATGTCCATTGAAATCTATAGAGGTATGTTTAGTTTGTGAAGAAGATTGTTCTACAGATAAGTGCCCTTCCTTGCCTGGACTTAAAGTTGTATACCAAGGGGCCAAAGGACCCATTGAACCACTCTATTTCATGAACCAAAGGAGACCACATGGACCTAGACCATACCAGCAGGGGATGCAAGGGACATCTCAGGCATACTAAAACCCTAACCAAGTCACTTCCATACCTTCTTGGGGCCCTCCTACTCGTCCTTGCTGGTCCACGCCTCATCCTTGCTCCTTCCAATCTCAATATCATGCCCAACCAACTGCTCATTCATTTCAATCCTATGTTCAACCACAACCTCAGTGGAATGCATCTCATTAGGGGTGCAGGCCCCAGTACAACTCTCCTCCCTCTCTTTTTCCTCCACCACCTGCTCAACCACAACCATTAGCTTCTACTCCACCAAGGCAACCCTAAATGCATACCCAGCCAAACCCAAACTCGAACAATGATAGGCTCAATAAGTATATAGTGGGGAACCATCATGCCCAACTTATGCTATAGAGATTCAAGAGATTAACCTGCGATCTGGGAAGGTTCTCCTAGATAGTCAGCCTCCACCCAAGGAGGTTGAGGAAGATAAATAGGAAAGTGAACCTAAAGCAATTCTCCTCTTTCCTGAGAGACTATCTGGGACAATACAGCCGACCCCAGAAGAAATTGAGCTTCTGGGAGAATTGAAACAGTTATGTATGAAGATACCACTTCTCCAAGACATAAAAGATGGACCTATCTACAATAGGTTGGTCAAAGAGAAGTGCTTTAAGTATCCAAGAAGGCGAAAAAGAGATTCCCCAACCATCAACTTCATAGGACAATTGTCCGATCTGATGTTGGGGCAAGTAATCTCTCTGAAATATCTAGACCCTGGAAGCCCAGTAGTTGATGTCCACATCAATCGCACCATGATCCCACATACCTTGATTGATTTGGGAGTCACCATTAATGTGATGACAAAGGACACAATGCTCAAAATTAAATTCCAGGGATCCTTGAGAGAGACCACGATAGTACTACAGCTAGCAGACTGATCCACCATGACCCATGAACGGATTATGGAAGATGTAATGGTGTCCATTGATTCTTGGGAGTACCCTACTAATTTCTTAGTTCTCCAATCTAAGGAAAATCTCACTGGGTATCCTCTCATCCTGTGAAGACCCTAGTTGGCTGCTGCTAATGCCTACATGAGCTGTTGTGCTAAGAACATGACCATAAAGAACGGGCATATGTCCAAGTAGTTAATCCTATACCCTCCTACCCAACCCTTGCTACAACATGATCTACCTCTCTGGTTGGAGGAGGATGATGAGGATGGGGTCTATTCTACACCACTTTGTGCATTAGAAACCAGCATGGGGGTAAAACTGCAAGATGAGGATGATATGATTGAAGATTTGATTCAGAATCCACCCCCAAGTGTCTTACCATTAGAGGACATAGTGAGAGAAACCCAAAGCAACCCCTCAAATGATCTCTGTGTAGCCGACCCGACCTCTCTTCATGTTAGGAATATAGAGCTCAACCCAAAAAGAACCTTGAAAATCAATCCATCCCTATCCACTTCCCAGGAGAAGGAGTTGTGCAGCTTATTGAGAAAGCATTTAGATGCCTTCACCTAGAGTTATAAGGAGATGAAGGGAGTGCACCCTTCAGTATGTGTGCATCATATATACATTAAGGAAGATTGCAAACCAGTCAGACAGCCTCAAAGGAGGATGAATCTAGCACTTAAAGACATCGTTAAGGAAGAATTGCAAAAATTGCTTGATGTAGGATTCATCTAAGCCATCTCTAACAGTGAATGGGTGTCTCCTTTGGTCCTAGTGCTAAAGAAAAATGGCAAGTGGATAACATGTGTCAACTATCGGGAATTGAACAAAGCCAATAAAATGACCATTTTCCTTTACCGTTCATAGATTAAGTGTTAGATGGTCTGCGGGGAAAACATTTGTCTCCTTCATAGATGGGTTCAGTGGGTACAATTAGATTCAAATCAGCTCGAAAGATCAAGATAAGACCACTTTCACTTGTCCTTGGGGTACCTTTGCATACCAAGTCCTTCCTTTTGGTTTTTGCAATGCTCTAGCCACTTTCCAAAGAGTGGTATTCAGTATATTTTCTGAATTGGTTCATGATGCAGTGGAAATATATATGCATGATTTTTCTCCTTATGGTTCTGACCTTCAAGAAGATTTATCTAACCTAGGAAAAGTTCTAGACAAGTGTATTGAGATGAACCTATCCCTAAGTGCTGACAAATGCAATTTTTTTATGAATGAAGGGACCATGTTAGGTCATGCAATATCTCAACAAGGACTGCAGGTGGACCCCAACAAGATTTCCATCATCCAAGGATCCTACCTCCTCAAAAGGTGAGAGGTGTTAGAAGTTTCCTAGGCTTAGTTGGATATTACTGAAGATTCATTCAAGATTTTAGTAAGCTAGACTTTCTTTTGTTTGACATTTTAGGCAAGGATGTTGAATTCATATGGTCCGAAAACTGTCAAGAAGCCTTAGATACCTTGAAGTGAAAGTTGGTAACTACCCCAATTCTCAGAGGCCCAAACTGGGCCCTACCCTTTCACATTCACATAGATGCCTTGAACAAAGCAATAGGAGCAGCCTTACGACTAATTGATGAAAAGTTGGCTTATGCCATATACTTTATAAAGAAATTTTTTTCCAAGGTAGAGTTAAATTACACAGTGACCAAGAAGGAACTCCTAGCTATTGTGCATTCCTTAAACAAATTCGGACATTATATCAGAGGCTATCAAACCTTCGTGCACACTGATCATGTTGCAATTCTATATTTGATGAATAAACTAGATGTAAATGCTCACATTATTAGATGGTTTCTTTTACTACAGTAGTTTGATCTAACCATTAGTTATAAGCCTGGTAAAGAAAATGTTGTTGTTGACATTTTGTCTAGAGTAAATTTTCCTATAGGTGAAGAAGGAATGGTGGATGACCAAATGCCAGATGAACAACTATTAGCTATTTCAGTACTTTTCTGATGGTTAGCTGATATAGAAAACTACTTGGTTTTAGCACAGTTTCCACCACACCTGTCCTCAAAAGGGAAGAGCAAGATAATAAGGAAAAGAACCCCTTTCACTTGGATTGGGGGTAATATCTTCAAACATGGCCCAGATCAGATCTTCACAATATGTGTCAGGGAGGAGGAAGTCTTTGACATTCTCCTAACCTATCATGATGGGCCTTGTGGAGTCATTTTGTAGCAAAGAGAACTACCTTCAAAATATTGCAAGTAGGCTACTATTGGCCCACTCTTCATCAAGATGTGAGGAGATACACCAACCAATGTGATCAATATCAAAGGATGGGGAAATGTACTCCGAAGGATGAGATTCCCATGCAACCTCAAGTGACCTTTGAGCCATTTTGGAAGTGGGGCATGGACGTTGTGGGTCCTACCAACCCTCCTTCAAGACAGAAAAAAAATACATCATTGTGTGCACTGATTACCTGAGAAAGTGGGTAGAAACAAAAGCAATCAAAGAAGCAACAAAGGAAAAAGTAGCTGAGTTTTTGAGAGAAAACATATTCTACAAGTTCATGTATCCAAGAGAATTGGTCATAGATCAAGGCAATCAGTTCACTTCGAATTTGATTGAAGACCTACTCATACATCATAAAATGAAGCACATGACTTCCACCCCTTACCATCCTCTAGCCAATGGGCAGGTGGAAGTCATTAATAGAGCTTTGGAAGGAATTCTAACCGAGGTAGTGAGTAGCAGCAAAAAGGAATGGGCAAAGAGATTAGTTGATGCCACCTAGGCATACAACACAACATGGAAGACCACTACAGGGTTCACACCCTATGATCTGGTCTATCGGAAGAAGGATTTGTTTTCAATAGAATTTGAATTCAATACACTAAGGATGGTAGCTTAGCTGGACCAAGACCTAAGCCATGCATAGGAGAAGGGTTACTCCAGCTCAATGGATTGGATGAACAAAGATTGCAAGCCCTTCTCCACACAGAGGTAGTTCAACTTTAGAGGAAGATATGGCATGAAAAAAATATCAAGGAGAAGCAATTCCAAGAAGGATATTGGGCACTGCTCTATGGTTCAAGGTATAAATACTTCAAATGCAAGCTAGGGATAAGATGGTTGGGACCCTACACTGTGGAAAAATGCAACGACAATGGTTTAGTGGTGATAAGAACCATTGATGATGAAGCCATCCCCATGCTTGCCAATGGACATCGGTTGGAAATTTATAGGAAGCCCCTCTCCAAGCGAGAGTTCATTGAAGATTCGAATAAGAAAATGATGGTAGTGGAGCATGTCTTAGCCTCCACTTCACCCACTCACTGCATTAAAAGAAAGAAAGGAAAAATAAGAACTCAAGTGAAAACCTACATGAGGCGCTTGATGTCCCATCATTGGGTTGAAAACCTCTCCTGAGGTGGCCTAGTGATGTCAGAAAAAGAAAAAAAGAGAATAGGATCCCTGAGTGAAAACCTCCCTTGGAGGTGCCCAGGGCAGGAAATTAGGGCGAAAACCTCCTTGAGGCACCCTAGTTGTTTTTAAAAAAAAAGAAAAAGAAAAGAAAAAACAAAAATAAAACTGAATTTTAATGTGCATTGAAGGTTTGCAGGAGGACCACAGAGAGCAAGAGGAGATGCCACAGAGCCCTAACATTCACACCAACACCTATTTCATCTCCTCCACACTCTTCTCCATCATTTCTGACCTTTATTCCACCCCACTGTGTTTTTTTCCGGAAACTGTGTGTCCTAGAGGAGGCTTTATGTTTTCTATAGGAGGCTCTTGTAGGAATTAAAGAGAGACAGAAATGCTTCCAAAAGGTATTTTGAGGGGTTGGGAAGCTTCATGAAAAACATGTAAACCCTCCTACAACAATCAAATTGCCTTGCCATCCATTCCACACTTGCATCACATCATCATCATCATTTTTTTCTTCCTGTCCCAAAAAGACACAGAAAAAATAACTTTTAGTAAAAAGAAAAAGAAAAACAAAAATAAGAAAGGAAGCAACACCTCAAATATCACCTGAAGCTTACCTATTACCTCTCCATATCCATCAACATCTCTGACATCATCCTCACAACCCCAACAGAGAAATAAGATGAAATTTCAAGGGGAGAAGCAGCTACATGAGCTCCTGTAGGAATTCCTGTAGCAGCTGATCCCATTAAAAGCAAGCCACAACAGCAAAAGAAGAGCAACAATCAGGATTGAAGGAGACATCTGAAGCTTAGATCCAGCTAGAGGATACTTGCACAAGAAAAATAGTGACACATCAGAAAGTAGAGAGCATGCAACGAGGGAAACACATGCATGCAACAGTGGAAGGAGCCAAAATACCTCATAGCACATACATTCGACTCACAGGTAACTGACTAACCCACTCATCTGTTTGAATTTGTGTAATTGAAAGATATGCATGAGTAATGAGATGGTTGAGGTTGAACAAGGAAAAGGTGGCTAGTTAACTTGGCCACCTTGATCTAGTTGATTGCACTCATCCGAAGATGTCACCCACACGTGCGCATAATCAACTCAGAGAAAGATACCAAGGACAAGTAGTGGAGGGTATGTAAACTACAATGCAATAATGAGAGATGATTATGGGAAGGAACCATGATGACAAGGTAGCTGGGGACGAACGGTTCAAATATGGCCAACTTACATTGTTTCCAACTCATCCCCATCAGCTGAAATATCTAAAAGAAGTAATAAGTACTCCTCCTCGAGCACTCTCGCCACCTTTCCCCTCATTCTCTCCTCGTAAACTTAGTTGCAGAAAACTCCTTGTTAGCCCACAGCCTCCAAACTATCATTTTCCATCGATCTCACCCATCCTCCTGTTCTCGACATTGTCTACAGGAGCACTTACAGGTTCTACAAGAGCACCTACAAGCACTTCTGCAGGAGGGGCAGTGAGTTGTTTTTAAGAAGAAAACACAGGTTTTTTGCTCGATTTTTGGCTTGAGAAGGTAGGTTCGATGCATACCCACCTTGATTATTAGCATATCCAAGAAATGATATCATTTTAAGGAGGAATTGAGTCCATAGAAGAAGAGGAATTACATAAAAAAAATTATGCCTGTTTTTTAAAGAAACATAGTTTTCCTTTGTTTTCCTTTTTTTTCAAAATTATTATCTCCATCTCTACATTTGGTGTTCAAAAGGGGTACAAGCACAATGATAGGAGGACTCATGAGGAAGGATCCCACTAATTCCACCAGGTTCCATGAACATCCGCAAGTAGTGGCCATATTCACAAGGGAAAATTGGATGAACTTTTTTGAGAAATTCTGAGGGTTTGATGAGGAAATTGCCTAGGAATTCGCCCTCTCTTTAGTACCTCACTCAAGAATACATGCCACTATCACTTTTCGAGGTATTCCCATGGAGATAACCCTTTAATTTATCAGTAGGGTTACTATCCTTCCTCTTGGATTGCCTTGGAGCAAAGATGAAAAACCAATTAGATAGGCTGCCAAGGAAAACTTCTTCCAAAACAATGAACATCCTGTAGAAGATAAAAATGGCATTAGAAGGGCTAGCATACCATACCCTTGGGATGAGGTTAGTTATCAAATCATCAAATACATTTCCTGTGAAGGGAGGTATAACATAGTCTATGGCTACCATTGTAGAATCCTTCATGAGCTGAGATATGGCATGGACACTCTAACACCCCAGAAACTTAGCATCCCCTATTTCCTCCTGCAGTCCCTGATAGACTCTAGCATTAAGTTTAAGGCAAGGAGTCTAGATCAGTTGGCTCACCATGTGTTAATCAAAATTTTAGTGGAAGAAGCCCTCCATACATTCACACTCCCTATAACATGGGAAGTCTTCAGGAACATGACAGTAGAAGATGACATAAAGACCCTCACCTATGATATCAGTCCTTCTGACATTGAGGAAGAAGAGAAGAAAGGGGGAGAAGGGGAAGCAACTAATGATTTAGTAGGATAAGAAAAGGAGGCGGAAGAAAATAAGATAGAAGAGGAGAAGGGGGAAGAAACGGAATAGGAAGAAACAGAGCAAACAAAGATAGAAAAGGAGGAAGAAGGAGGAGAAAAATAGGTAGCAGAGGCAAAACAAAGAGAAGGGTCCCCTGAGACCCTAGAAAGGGAGGTAGCAGCTACCCTCACAGCCCTGAGCACACCAATTAAGCCAAAAGAAAAGAGAAAAAGGTATGCCTCCATGTATTTCAAGGCTCGGAAAAGTACAAGGATCAAAAGAGGGAAACCTCAACCATCTTCAACAGTGCCCATTGCAATTGAAGATTCACCCACTGCTAAAGGGGAAGAATCTCCCTCTAAAACCCCTATCACATATGAAAGGGGGACTCCTAGATATTCTATCTGGAAGGAAAAAGTGCAACTACAGGACCCAAAAGCAGCCTGACAGGAAGCATAGACAGTTCTACATGAGACACTGTCAAAGCTACAGGAGACCCAACAATTGGAGAAAAGAATAAAAGAGTAGCCAAAAGGGAAGGATGAACCTACAGAGCCATAATAACATGATCACCAACCCAGCCTTGCCTCCTATTACCATCTTCTTGAAGGAGGAAATATATTTCCACAAACATTTGCAATTCCACTATTCTTTGAACTAGAGAAGGAAAGAATAAGAAATCATAGGTGGATGCAAATAGCCAAATCCAAGGGAGTTGAGGATGTTGGCCATATGGAGAACAGACTTAGAGAAATGGGTAGAGAGTTAAGTGATGTCAGACATAGAGAAGCAATTGCAAGAAACCAACTTCAAACTAAAAATGAATTGCTAAGGAGGTAGCCAAAGGAGAAAGAGACCCAACTGGCATGCATGGCTAGTTTATCCATGGAGGCACTGCAATGTAGGACACTAGAAAAATCCTATGGATTATAACTCAAGAACCAATGGCTATAATTTCAGATCAAGACTTTGGCACAAAGAGGCATAATGTCTTTTCAAGATTACAAACAGTTTATGGATCTATGTCATCAAAGCACAATAGAAGATAAGGAAAAGATGGCGGAATTTTACTTGCATAATATGGCCCTCACAGACATGAATGTGTGGGACGCCAATGCTAGGCTGGGGACTTACAACTAATGGCAATGGCTTCCTGAATGAACCATGAAGAGTTAAGGGCAACAAAAGTAAAAAGGGTGATCATAAGGGAGCAGAATGAGCCATTAATGATCAGAGTTGAGCCATCAGATCCCATGGCTCTCATCAGCACACACCAGTTGCTTGCTGATAATCCTCAAATTCCCCTAGATATATAAGTGATCAAGCATAGGCCATTGCACATTTTGACGACATGGAAAGGTTACTTGGGGATGACTGTGTGTATGCATGTATTTGGAGATGGAACACCTTACCACATAACCTAAAGATCAAGGAATATCATTCCCTAATGAGGATGAACGAGGCACTAAGGAGAGTGCCAATGTACAAGCACTCAATGCAGAGGCTATAGGTCAGTTGGATTGGCCTCAAACTGAGTCCACCACTATTGTTAGGCATGCTAGAAGGAAGGACAAAAGAAGAAGAGCAGAGGTAATGGCAAGAGATAGACAGAAAAGTAGGCTTCTATGACAAGGAAGAGGAAACAACATCAAAAGCTTGAGATGCTATAGAGGCCACCAGGGCCATAAAATATGAGGAGGTGAACTAATTTTCTCAGAGGATGAGAAACACTTGCATTGAGTGATAAACAAGGTCTTTTTAACTTTTATTTACCCTACATTAATTATCAATCCAGGTACTATTTTTTTATCTGAAGAGTGTACTCAGTCTGAGGTGGTCACTTGTTGAAGAGTAATGTTTGTAGTATAGTGCTTTACAGAAAGTAAATAAATGCTAGAAAGAAACTATAATTCTAATGGCAATAAACTTAAATGCTTTGTAACTAAATCATTCACTGAAGAAACTATAGCAATCATCAGTCAAGGATGCAGGAATGATAACTCTTTCCCCTATAAACTGATGTAAATGAAAATCAATCTAAGACATGACCTCCAATCTGAGAACTTAGACAACAGTAGTCAATATTCATTATAGTTGTAGATCTTTCTATCCACTCGAAAGAAAATTCTAGAAATAACAATTTAATTAGCAGAAAAGGAACATTAACTAATCTATTAAAAATATCAAATAGAAAAGCTTAATCTACAGGAATGAATTAAGTAGCAATATTAACCGAAACGATTTGAATAGAAACCTTTAACTAATAAAGGAATTGAGCAACATTCTAAGAAATGAACAATAAATCTAAGTAAACCTATAGAAACTGAACAACAAAATTAATTCAATGTAAACACACAACAAATATAGAGTAATTGAATCAGTAATCTTATTCTAGCACACAGGATATTAACCACAGTTATAAAAGAATGACAATTGCGATGATAATGGAACAATAATCGAGTGAACAACAATAAGAATTGTAAGTAAACCATAGCTAAATGAACAACAACACCAATCGGTAAATGAACAACAATATCAATCTATAAATGAACAACAATATCAATCTGTAAATGAACAACAATATCCGAACCAGATAATGCAATATTGTTTCAGATGGAACAACATAACATTTTGGATTATGAATAACAATTTTGCTATTTGATTGTGATCTCAATATAACAGATCAACTCAATGAAATGTTCAATAACAGAAGATTACTGAATAAATAAAATTAAGAGAATGCAAAGGAAAATAAACCACACATGACTGAAATTAAAAAATAGTGATACAAGAAGCAAGTGATCCACTAGGGCTGAGCCCTTAGCCACCAGGGAAGCACTGCTTTAGTTACCCTAGGATCAGAACATAGAACAACAATGAAGTTATATATTAATCATAAAGGCAAAGTTACAACTATCGCTCTTTAGAGAGAGTCGATGATCAAAGTTAAGATTAAAACAGTACATTCTACAAATCAACAATAATCTGCCCCTTCAGCTACCAGCACAATCCCTTTTTATAATGGCCATGTGGAAGTATCAAAACTACAGATAAGTCTTGAGGCAGCGATCCCTCAAGATCAAAGGATCTTGAGCGATTCGCCATATGTTTAATCTTCAATTTATCGTTTTGTCCTCTTGTGCTGATACCACGTTTGTTCTTCCTTTTCCTGGTTCATGCGTTCCTAGCTTGATTTCCTCATCTCGATGTCATTTCCTATCAAAGGGACAACAATTGATTTTGATTTGTCTTTTCCTCCGGAATAGTGATTTTCCATTTTCTTTACTTTCTGCACAGAAAAAGACAATAATTAATCATTTCACATCAATAACAAATCTCCTTAATTTTATTATAATACTTTAACATATTTCCATCTTAGAATGTAAACAAGTTATGATTTAAAGGAAACGTTAAAGAAATAGATGGTAAATGCATACCCTTTCCAATGCTCAACACACCCCCCTGCTTACCCTTTTTCATGCCCTCATGAAAACATTGTAATTGACATGCAAGGCAGTTAGGAAATAGTTTGGAGAAGGATTTTCATGCAGTGGTCTAAAACCATGATTTCTAGCTAAGACTTCAAAAATATGCCCTGTTTGGCTTTCAGGAAATTCATATAAGGCTCTATACCCTAGTGTAGGATACCAGATGGCTAGACTTCGAAACCTACAACCTAACCAATATGGGCCTTCTCTCAATATGAGGTCACCATAGGTACATGGGTGATCAATAGCTAGCTTAAAATTTTTGTAATTAGAAGGCTCTCTGTCTTGGACATTCTGATTGGAAGTCTTGTATCGGAATTTGGCTACTACTATGGCAATGTCTTTGATGGCTAGGAAGTATTCCACCCCTTATTGGACAACTATTGTGTGAATGGGTCCCAATGTCTGGATCACACCCTTTTTTCTCATTAAGATTCTATGCTTATTCCACAGTTGCAATGGGTTTCTACGTTCACCCCTTACCCACAAATCTAACTCGTTCTCTTGCATCTGGAAGGTATTGTGGGCTTTAAGCCACTTTAACTGATTAACAACAAAAGAGATAATTGCCTAAAGCTGGATATCACCAAAAAAAGGGCTAGGGTTCTCTTCTGTTTCACCATCCAACATAAGATTATGCAAACAAAACTCACATAACAATCACTAGACTTTCACCCCATAATGCTTATAGTAGTTTATGAAATTATTAATAGTTTTTAGCTCTATAGGCACCCCTGCCTTGACAGCCTTAATTTTCAATTGTAAATACCTTTCCATTAAAAACAAAGCATAGTTTTTGGCATGTTCCCTACACGCTAGAACATCAGTATACAGAGAACATAAGGTATCAATTTGATTCATAACTGTGTCTAGTCTATTGGTTACTTTTTTAACTTTTCCCTCTACCCTTCGCCACCTATCAAAGGCCTCGCTCTCCGATGCATTGATGTTCTTTAGCTACTACTATAACTTCTGATATTGGTCCTGAGGAATAGTTTCCTCTGTGAGCTTTTCTATCATTTGTTGGGCCTGTGCCAAATCCTTTTGAAGTTTCACTGTCCTTGGATCATTGTCCATCATAACATTTTTGGGCTAGAGATCTACATAGATCTCCTTATTGCAACATTTGGTTCTTATAGTCTGCGTTTCCTTCTCATGAACTGTCCAGTTAGTTGTGATATTAGAGGACAATGCCTTTGTCTAGACGTCCTTATTATATACCGGTGTGCTTTCTGTTTGGGCCTCTACATTTGTAACAACCACATGCTGTTCCTTGTAGTCCTGGATGATAATAGGTTTGGTTTGAGACCTCTTGGTCTCCATTTTACGGGGTTT
This sequence comes from Pinus taeda, assembly GCA_000404065.3. Classification (NCBI taxonomy): domain Eukaryota; kingdom Viridiplantae; phylum Streptophyta; class Pinopsida; order Pinales; family Pinaceae; genus Pinus; species Pinus taeda. The sequence continues at coordinate 20,326 of APFE030289207.1, read as the reverse complement.
TGCCTGGGTGGCTACATGCTTTGCTCCAGGGGTTCTTTTTGAGCTTTTCGCCATTTTTAGGACTCTTATTTGTTGTCTATGTTGTTTAATTACAATTAGCGGTCTCTCCTGTTCCTTTTGCAACTTTTTGATTTCATTTTTTTCCTTCAAAGGAACAACTATTTGTTTTCTTGGGCCTGGACTTTGTTCTTCAGGGGTTGTACTCTTGCCTTAGCTAATTTCCATGTTTTCTTCTTGGAATACTTCTTCACTATTCTCGTCCTGCTGATTAGATTTCTCAAGGGTGGAAACCTTGGGTTGATCTGCTATTTCCCGAGTGGCTTCTCCTTCTACCTCTTCTTCATCATGCATTCCTTCGGATGTACTCCAACTATGAGTAGAATGTTCCTTAGATTGTCCTTCTTCTTCCCCCTTACCACTTATCTCCCTAGATGCACTCTTTCTATGAGTAGATTGTTCCTGTGATTGTCTTTCCTCTTCTTCCTCATTGTTCATTCCTTCAGATGCACTCTTATTGTGAGTAGAGTGCTCCTGTGATGGTCCTACCTCAATATCCCTGTTTAGTGGGTTGCGGGGCTAGATTTATTCCCCCATGTTGGCCAAAATTTAGGCCAATTCGTGTTCTTGTAGAGGGTTGTGTAATGCGCTTTCGCCGAGTTGCTCTACTTCCTCTTGTTCTTCCTCGCCATAGTGCTCGGTTTCTTCTTCTGGTTCCTCTTCTTCATTTTCCTCTAATTTTTCTTCTTCGTTTTCCTCTAATTTTTCTTCTTCATTTCCCCTCCTTTAAGTTATGGAGGTTTCTCGTCCTCTGAGTCATGTATTTCTACAAACTATCTACTGTTTCCTTAGGGATTTCCCAACATTCCTCTGCTTCTCCCCAATCTGATGGATTGTCTTCGTTTCTGCGGTCTAATTGATGTGCTAGTAGTGCATTTTCATTTTAGAGATGGCAAGGCAAATCCCCCATCAATTGAGAAAACCAATTCTTCCTAACTACTCTATTGTTGGGCGAGACTATAACTGACTATTAGCCGAATTAAACAGTGATGACTTACTACTAATTCTACATGACGAGATTTTCTTATACTTTGGGCAACATCATGCAATAAAGAATTTAAGTACGCAGGCAAATTCACACCACATTTTTGTTTCAATACAACTAATAGTTTGAGATGGCGTGGTATTATCGCATCTTTTCTTCCATCGTAGGTGATGTAGCTTTGCACAATTGTAGCCAATTCTGCCCACGGCTCTCCTATGGTTGCATGCAGAACTCCTTTTCCTTTGACAGTAAGGTTTTGTCCTTCGTCCTGGAAGATGGTTATAGCATCTTGAAGTCTCATTTTCTTCAGGGTCCATACTGGTCCAATAGCTCATAGTCCTGATACTACAACAATTATCGCGCCTGTCACTGCTATTTGCCTCCCCCTCACCATGGAATGATATTGCTGCAAATTTTGTAGAAATTCAATGGCCACTGTCTCATTAGACTACTATAGTTGGTTGAGGTAGACAATCCATCTTGATCTTATTAAGATTTCACGTGCAACATTGAAGACCATTAACACCTGTGGTTCACTGCGTATCGATCTGCCTCCCATCTTTGTTCAAGCTTACCACACTGTTAATTTTACCAAAGCAAAAACACAGAGATGACGATGGAAGAACAAGTTGTTTAAGCTTTAGCTCACTATTAATTTTTCAAAGCAAGACACAGAGATGACGATGGAACAACAAGTTGTTCAAGCTTTAGCTCACTGTTAATTTTTACAGAGCAAAACATAGAAATGGCAATGGAACAACAAGCTGTGCATATTGGGAAATATAATACCATTAAACTTTCTATTCTCGAGTTTTTATGGTGTCATAATACCTCCAAATAAGGAGCTAACACGTATGCTAGAGTACTATGGAGATCACCTGTGCCCCCCTGAAATGTGATAGGTTGTCCTCGGTCGGCAAATAAAGGAGCAGCATGCTGAACTATAGTCATAAATAAAGGAACGACGTATAGATCCATGACATATTTACAAAAATCAGTGGATAACTAAAATCGAGGCTTATGATAGAAATCGTGAATAAATATGGAAATGCCATGAAATGATGTGAAAGATATATGATATGACAACTTGACGTAATTAAAAGTTATGATGTGGTCATTATCCACTTTAACCATTATGATTGATTTATAAATGATTTTCATGTATAAAAGGTTTGAAAGGGTTATATAACATAATCTTTTTTGAAATCAATATAAAGATATAAGAAGATGGGTTTATAATGACTATTGGTGTATAAAAAATATGACTTCAATACCATCAGCAGAGCTCTATTGCCCACAGGTGTCCATAACCTTGACATAGTTGCTTATTTCATCCTTGGAACTATAATCCTTTGTGTATGCCTAAGAAAGTGTTGTGCGATATCAGAATGGAGGCCATTGTGCTGTCTTGGTAACCAGATGAATCACAATGCCTTTCACCAGGAAGGAGTGAAAGGTGGGCAGGTCGGCTCATGATGAGACCTCTTGTTCCAAGGAATTTTTATTTTTCTGATATGCCTCTTGGATCATATCGCTAGTGTGGTGGCCATAGTGGGAATGCCAGTTCACTTTCTTCCTTATGATCGTGGTAGGCTAGCTCTTAATGAGACCCCCTATCCTTCATCTAACAAATCATGTTAGTAATCATATAGATATGTATTTTTTCTTTTTTTCTTTTTCTTTGTTTTTTATAGCACTTTCCTATTTATATACAGAGGGTGGTTCAACACTCCTTAAGAGTAGAGATGGTGGAAGAAATTTGAACATCTCAATAGAAGAAAATATGCCCTTATTCTTATTCAATAATAATGATCAAAGATAATTATGAAGATTTTAAGAGATAACCAACATGATAAAAATAATCAATCAAATTGGTTTTAGTGAAAGTAAAAACAACAAAGTGATATAAATAGTTGTGTCCTTTCCTCTTTTCTCTTATCGATTCAAAACAATTTCTCTAAAGATAACAATTTTTCTTTGGTTTGTTGATTTCAGTATCCTCTAGTTTTTGTATTCTTGCATAAATGTATATATGTGCCTTAAACGAACCATTATTCACAAAAATCTTCTAAATGATGAAACACACACACAAAAAAAACAAAAAAATGCACTCAAAATGTGTTTTTCCTTAGATGGGACAGCTATTGCTCCTTAAGGGAGACATCAAAAGAACATCTGCATGCAAAAACCGAAGTTCCTTTAAGAGGAACAACAAGCAAAAGAAAAAAACATACTTGAAACTATTGTTCCTTAAGAGGAACAACAATTGTTCCTTAATCAGAACAACAAATAAAGCAAGGGTAAAATAAAATACCACTACTTTAGCTAAAACTACTAAGATCATCCAAAATCGAAATTGTTGTTCCTTTGGAAGGAACGACAAAAAGAAAAAAAAATGTGAAGGAGGGTTGTTCCTTTAGAAGGAACAACAAAATAGTCTAGCAGAAGTATTGTTCCTTCGGAAAGGAACAACAAAAATGCGGAAATGTTGTTCCTTTGGAAAGGAACAGTAGAAAACAAAAGCGTTGTTCCTTCGGAAGGAACAACGAAAATGCAAAAATGCTATTCCTTCAGAAAGGAACAACAAAAAATGAAATTGTTGATCCTTTGGAAAGGAACAACAAAAATGTAGAAATGTTGTTCCTTCAAAAAGGAACATGAAAAAACGAAAGCGTTTTTCCTTCGGAAATGAATAACAAAAGTGGGGAAATGTTGTTCCTTCGGAAAGGAATAGCAAAAAATGAAAGTGTTATTCCTTTGGAAAGGAACAACAAAAATTTGAAAGTGTTGTTCCTTCAGAAAGGAACAACAAAAAAATGGAAGTGTTGTTCCCTCAAAAAAGAACAACAAAAAACGAAAGTGTTCTTCCTTCAGGAAGGAACAAAAGAAAATGAAAGTGTTGTTCTTTTAGTAAGGAACAACAAAAAGGCAGAAATCTTGTTCCTTCGGAAAGGAACAACAAAATGCAAAAGTGTTGTTCCTTCAAAAAGGAACAGAAAAACGATGGAAATGCTATTCCTTCATAAAGGAATAGCAAAATGAAAATGTGTTGTTCCTTCAAAAAGGAATAGCAAAATGGTGGCAATGTTATTCCTTCAAAAAATAACAACAAAATGGTAGAAATGTTGTTCCTTCAGAAAGGAACAACAAAATGAAAAAGAAATCGAGAAATGCAAAAATTTGTACAAAAAACAATTTATACAAGCATAAAAGAAAAATTTATGTACAAAGTTTAAAAACAATGAAATTATTTAGTGAACTAATGCTGAGGAAGGGTTATTCTCCTCAATAGGAATCTACATATCAGAATCCTCCCAGAGCTGCTGGCAAAAGGATTCTTGAGTAGGCGGTTTATGGTACAGTCGCCCTCGGTGGCCATTTTCTTTAAAGGTATGTCCAGATCCATCAATAGTAGTCAAAGTAAAGGTGCCATTGTCATGCACTTTGTAGATTTCATATGGTCCAAGCCAATGAATCTAAAGTTTTCCTAGAGAATCCTGAAACCTGGAGTCATATAGGAGTGGCCAATCTCCTTCGTGGAAGATTTTATTTTTGATTAGGGCATCGTGCCATTTTTCTCTCTACTATTGAATTAAAGTAGTGTGTTGAAGAGCCGAGAGCCTAATTTCATTTAGCTCATTAATTTGCTATAATCTATTAGTCTGGGCCTCATTTAAATCCAGACCGATCTCGTATGCTATTCTTAATGTTTGTATTTCAAACTCTATTGGGAAGATGAGTTCCTTTCCAAATACTAGCTGATATGGTGAATAACCAGTGGTGTTTCTCCACGTTGTGTAGTTTGCCCAAAAGGCTTCCAATAATGTTGAAGCCTAATCATGCCTATGTGAAGCGATAGTTTTTGTCAATATTGCCTCTATTACCTTATTCGTTCTCTCTACTTGGCCATTTTCCTGTGGGTGATACAGAGTGATAATTTTGTGTTGGATCTGATAATTTTTTAACGTTGTAGAAATTTTATTACCTACAAACTGTGGTCCTCCGTCAAGGATTATGTTCCTTGGGAGGCCATATCGCACAAATATTTGGAACATGAAATGAATCACAAAGTCCTCTGTAGCTCTTGGAGGTGCCTCTGCTTCAACCCATTTGGTAACATACTCTGTTGCTACTAGAATATATGTTTTCTAATTTGATGATGGGTTGATCGAACCAACAAAATAGAGCGTCCAACGCTCAAATGGTTCAACTACTAACTGTGGGTTTAAAGGCATTTTGTCGGACTATCCAGGGTGTCGTGCTCTTTGGCAACTGTCACAGGCTTGAACAAATTTCTTAGCCTCTTTAAGGATTGTGGACCAGTAATAACCTGTTTGCGAAACCCTGTGACCAGTCCTTCGATCTGCGAAATGTCTGCCACACGGTCCATCATGACAGGCTTTCATAATGTCAAATATTTCATCTTCACAGATGCATCCTCTGCATATTTTCCCCTGTATGAAATAGGTAGCCCCCAATCCAAGAAAATCAGGTACTACGTTGCACAATCTGTTTTTGTTTATTGGGGGTCAGATGGTTTGGTAATTTGCCTACTGCTAAATAATTTGCAACATCAGCATACCAGGGTGTCTTGACAGTAACACCAAATAAATGTTCATCTGGGAATTGATATTCCACTGTTCGTGCGGCTGCTGGCTTTCGCATTCGTGAGAGGAAATTAGCTACATGATTCTCTTTCCCTGGTCGATCTTTTATCGTGATCTCAAATTCCTGCAATAAGATCAACCATCTTGTTACTCGATCATTTGTAATAGGTTTATTTGCTAAATATTTTATGGTAGAGTGATCTATATGTAAAACAACTAGATATCCAGTGATATAATGCCTAAATTCATTTACAGCATGTATTGCAGCTAAAAACTATTTTTCAGTAACACTATAGTTTAACTCAATAGGAGACAAATTCTTGCTAATATAATAGATTGCATATGGTTTTTTATCTTCTTCCTGCCCAAGCACTGCTCCAATAGTTGTGTTTGAAACATCTGATGAAATTTGAAATGGTAAGTCCCAATTTGGGCCTCTGAGCACTGGGGCTATTAACACAAGCTTTTTTAGATCCTCAAAACCACAGTCACATTTATCTATCCAAAAAAAATCAAAATTCCCTGTCAGTGCATATGGAGGTGTAGCTATTTGAGAAAAATGTTCTATGAATCTCCTATAATAACCAGAAAATCCTAGAAAATTGCGTACCTTTGTCTATGTGGTAGGAGTAGGTATTAACAAAATTATTCGAATTTTGGACGGATCTACCTGTATTCCAGGTTTTGAGATATAATGACCTAGGATGAGCCCTTCGGTCATCATCGTATAGCACTTTTCATGGCTCAAGCAGAGCCTGGTGGCAATACATCATTGCAACACCTTTTTCAATGTGTCTAGTGCTGGCTCACAATCATCTCCGTATGGTGTGAAATCATCCATGTATACTTCGAGCCCTTCCTTTATTAAATCTGAAAAGATGTTGAGGATGGCCCTCTAAAATGTGGTAGGGGCATTACATAGGCCAAAGGGTAGGACTCTGTAAGTAAATGTTCCCCAAGGATAGGTAAAAGTAGTTTTGTCCTGGTCTTTAGGGGCTATTTGAATCTGATTGTATCCACTGAAGCCATCCAAGAAAGAAAAGAATTTCTTTCCTGCTAAGGTATCTAATACCTGATCAATGAATGCAAGAGGAAAGTGGTCTTTCTATGTTTCTTTGTTTAATTCTCTATAATCTACAGAAATCCTCCACTTTCCATTCTTCCTTGGCACCACTATTAGTGGAGAGACCCACTTGGTATCGAAGATTGGATAAATAAAGTTTACATCCAAAAGTTTTTGTAATTCAGCTTTCACAATATCTTTCAGGTGAGGTTTGAGTCTTCATTGGGGTTGGCGAACAGGTCTAACATATTTTTCTGTATAAATGTGGTGCGTACATAGCTGGGGATCAATTCTCTTCATGTCTAGATAATCCCATGAAAAAGCTTCCTTATATGTTCTCAGTAGTTGGACAAGCTTTTCCTCTTGTTCAGGAGTCAATTTATTGTTAATGTTCAGTGTTTTTCCTAGCTCAATCTCTATAGTTTTGCTATTTGAAATAGAGGTAGTGGGTATTTTTTGATCATGAGTTTCTTTGAGTGGATCTTCTTCTAGTTCATTACCAAATGCTGCCTCTATCATGTGACATTGTACATGGGATCTAGATTCTTCTTGGTTAATGAAGTTATTAATAACATCATCCTTTGTTTCATCTTTGGAATTGAGGGCACCTTCTATAGTTAATGGGGACCTAATGTTTTTTGTGAGGTATGATACAAGCTATTTGTTAGCTTTTATTATTGTTACACTTGGCTGGGTTGGAGGGTATAGAGCTTTATTCTTGATATTACTCCCTCTAGTTATAGTCATACTGCCTTGTCAACAACCAATATAAGCATCAACAGTCACAAGCCAAGGTCTACCTAAGATTAACGAATATCCATCGAGTCGGTTTTTGGGGTTGATTATCAAAAAGTGGGCAGGATATTCCTTGAAATATACTGATACCATTACATTGTGAAGTGTACCTTTTGGTCTAACTACTGATCAGTCAGCCAGTTCTAATAAGGTGGAGGTTGGTTCTACTAACGTAATGCCCAATTTTTGACAAGTGGTGGTTGTTAAAATATTAATTGCGGCCCCTAAATCAACTAGGGCATTCGAAAAGGTTTGTCCATTGATTTGCATTATCACTACTGGATTCACTAGGTCTTCATATTTGACATGTGCTTCTTTTTGTGATAACAGATCAGATAGGGTGCCAACTACTTGGACTGTTGGATTAGTGGTTATTCTCCTCCTTGGCTTTTTTATACATAACTCTTTGATGGTTTTTGCATATATTGGGATATCTTGGATAGCTTGAAGAAGTGGGATTTTCATATACAAATTCTTTAGATCTCCCAGAATATGAAAGTCAGGATGTTCAATAGGGTGAAGTATGATTAATCATTCTGGGAATGGGGGAGAAGATGCGGTTTCTTGGTCATGAGTTTGTTGTTTGACCACATCTTCTTCTTGTAATGGTAGTTCTGCGGGTAATTGATTTTCAACTTAAACATTTTTATCTCCGTCAATTTCTATAATGTGCCCAGACCTTAATTAAAGGTCATTGCACTCCCTTAGATCAGTTTCCAGTTCTGTTGTTTAGATTATTTGAATGGATTGAACTGGTCTATTATTTGGGTTCGGGTTGGGTTCGCCTGGGAGTTGCAGTCTTAAGTAGGACTAGGGATTTTCTTGTAGTGCATATGGCACTGGCAGTGTAGGTTGAGGGAGTGGAATGGTTCCAGCTGGCTGATTCATCAGTCTCTACTAGTTTTACTGCCAGGCTTGACTCTGCAAAGTGGGAGGGGACTATTGTGTTGGATATGCATTATTTTTCCAATATGGTGGAGAGTAGGGAAAATTTGGCCATTAAGGTTGGCTTGTTTGATTCAGCCATGGTGATGAAGGAAATGGTTGTTGTGACCAGTTTGAAAAGGGAGGCTGATTTTGACACATTGTATTATATTGCTGAGCACGATATTATGGAGGTTGGAAAGAAGAAGATGGATCGAAGGACATACCTGGTTGTCGTGGCTACCATTGACGGTGTTGATTGAGTAGGTACACTGGCTTTGATTCTTCCTCTGCTTCTTTATATGCTACATTCAAGGTAGGAAGTGAGGGGTAGTTCTCCATGGAGTGGTCTTTTGTACAAATAGCGCAGACTTGAACTACATTTGGTGGACACTCTTTATCGCTGTGTTTCTTTCTGCATCTGGGGTAGAATATTGCCAAGTTTTTCTCTGCTTCTACTTGTTTCTATTTAGCTTGCATAATATCAAGTTTTGTTGTCAGAGTCCCCAATATATTAGTTTTGAAATTCTCCAGTAAATTTCCAATTTCTACGTAGGTTACACCCTGACTAGATATCTTGCTGTCCCTTGTGAACTTGTCACATTCCACTGGTTTTAGCCTTGTGCTAGCTTGTGAACTCTTGATACATAAATCAATAATGTCAGCAAACTTTTCTTGATAAATGTCTCCTTTTCCCATAATATTTAGTGTTTCAACCCATTTTTACTTCATTCCTTTAATTAATGTCATTTTTAATACAATTTAGGTAAGGTGATCTCTGAAGATTATACTGAAAGGGTTCAACATATTCTTCTACTGTCTCATTAGGTCTGGCTACCATCTGAAATATTTCATCCTTCAACTCTCTAGACCTACAATAATCCTGATATTTCTTCAGGAATGCACCTTTCATTTGATCCTAGTCGTTTATGACACCTACACCTAATCCCATAAACCATCATAAAGTAGCCCCTTTTAGCGTAGAGGGAAATAATTTTATCTTTTGGGGATCGGTGGTATACTCATACCCCCTGCATAGTACGTCGAATTCAAACAAAAATTATTTTGGATCTTCCAATGTTAGGCCATGGAATGTAGGGATATGTTGGAGAGGAATGGCCTTCATAGGTGCATTAGTTGTAGTATCTACAATGGGATATTATAGTGTGGAGGTTTGGGGGGTTTGATGGTTCTGGGATATTTGGTCAAATATGTGCCAATATCCTTCTGGGATTTCTAGGAGGGTATTCCTAGGCTGGCTTGAAGGTGCAGGAATGGCCTTAATAGCACTTCATTTGTATAGGATGATGAGAGTTCCGTGCTGAACTAGTGTATGGGGGGATCTTAGCTCTTCATGTTCTTCAGCTTTGTTTTGGATAGTTTTGACAGCACTTCCCTTATCTGGGCGGCTTAATGGTTAAACTATTCCAAGAGAAGATCTTGGTTCTTCAGTTTCCCCTATTTCTCTCCTCCTTCATAGAGGTTACTAAGGTTCCCTTCTTGTAATGATTTTGGGCTAGAATTCTCAATTTCTTGAAAATATTGCTCCTTTGTTTGGTTGTGTACATTAGCAAAAGCTACAGATGGTGATCCTGTGGCCCAAAGGGAACTAGTAGGTTGTCTAGGAGCAACTTTTCTAGGGCCTATTGATGGATGAGATTCTTTTTTTTAAGGATTTCGTCTATAAAGGTTGATCGGCCAAGGGTCACTGGCCCCTTAGCTTTATGAGGTTTGGGTAGCGGTTTAAGATTCTTTTCAGGCCTTTTCTACTTAGTCATGCACACATATCAAATACTTATTTCTACCTGAAATAATAATAAATTTGCAGGAAAGTGGGTGGGGGAGCAAGGCTATTACATGCTCCGTATGCAGGTTCTTACCTTCCATTTTTAAAACCTAATTCTCTCCTAACAGATCCTTACACTACTCTCTTTCCAAAAGAAACAAATGGCTACACTCTCCATGGAAACAACACCAAAATGTTGAGTGATAAACATGGTGTTTTTAACCTCTATTTACCCTACATTAATTATCAATCCAAGTACGATTTTTTATCTCAAGAGTGTTGTCAGTGTGAGGTAGTCACTTGTTCAAGAGTAACGTTTGCAGTATAGTGCTTTGCAACAAGTAAATAAATGTTGGAAACAAACTCTAATTGTATTGGCAAGAAGCTTAAATGCTTTGTAACTAAATCATTCACTAAAGAAACTACAACAATCATCAATCAAGGATGCAGTAATGATAACTCTTTCCCTTGTAAACTAATGTAAATGAAAATCAATCAAAGACAAGACCTCTAATGTGAGAACTTAAACAATAGTAGTCAATGTCCATTACAGTTGTAGATCTTTCTATCCACATCAAAGCAAATTATGGAAATAACAATTCAATTAACAGAAAAGGAACAACAAATAATCTATTGAAAAGATTGAACAACAAAGCTTAATCTACAAGAATGAATTAAGCAACAATCTCAACTAAAAGGATTTGAACAACAATCTTTAACTAATAAAGGAATTAAGCAACATTCTAAGAAAGGAACAACAAATCTAAGTAAACCTACAAAAGCTTAACAACAAACTTAATTAAATGTAAACACACAAAAAATCTAGAGCAATTGAATTGGTAATCTTATTCTAGCATACAAGATATTAACCACCATTATAAAGGAATGGCAATTGCGATGATAATGGAACAGTTATCGAGTGAACAACAATCACAATTGTAAGTAAACCGTAGCTAAATGAACATAAATACCAACCAGTAAATGAACATCAATATCAATCTGTAAATGAACAATAATATCAATCTGTAAATGAACAACAATATCTGAATCAGATAATGCAATATTGTTTCAGAAGGAACAACATAACATTTTCAATTATGAAAAATGATTTTGCAATTCGATTGTGATTTCAATATAACAGGTCAACTCAATGAAATGTTCACGAATAAAAGATTAATAAATGAAGAAAATTAAAAGAATGCAAAGGAAATCATACCACACACGACTGGAATAAAAAAATAATGATATAAGAAGCAAGTGATCCGCTAGGGCTGGGCCCTTAGCCACCAAGGAAGCACTGCTACGGTTACTCCAGGATTAGAAGATAGAACATCAATGAAGTTATATATTAATCATAAAGGCAGAGTTACAACTATCGCTCTTTAGAGAGAGTCAATGATCAAAGTTCAGATTACAATAGTAAATTCTACAAATCAACAATAATCTGCCCCTTGGGCTACCAGCATTGTCCCTTTTTATAATGGCCAGGCAGAAGTATCAAAAATGCATATAAGTCTTGAGGCAGCAATCGCTCAGGATCAAAGGATCCTGAGGGATTCTCCATATATTTAATCTTCAACTTATCATTTTTTCTTCTTACGCTGATACCACACTTCTTCTTCCTTTTCCTGGTCCATGCATTCTAATCTTGATTTCCTCGTCTGGATATGGTTTCCTGTCAAAGAGACAATAGTTGGTTTTGCTTTGTCTTTTCCTTTGCAATAGTGATTTTCCATTTTCTTCACTTTCTGCATAGAAAAAGACAATACTTAATCAGTTTACATCAATCACAAATCTCCTTAATTGTAACATAATCCTTTAACATATTACCATCTGAGAATGTAAATAAGTTATGATTTAAAGGAAAAGATAAAGAAATATATTGTAGAAGCATGCCTTTTCCAATGCTCAACAACCTTCCGTAGGGGGCTGATGATGAGCCCCATAAATGGGTAATTATATGGGCTCATTTTGCCTCCTAACACAGTTAAATCAACCATTCTATTATCTTGTTGCATGTTTTTTTAGTATATTTATGCTTATGGTGTGAGTTGAGTTAGTTATGATGCCATGTGGTCTAATATGTGATTAATATAGAATTTTGTTGAATTTTGAAGACAAAGTCAAAGATTAAATGGAAAATTGGCAGCAATAATTCGAGGTGCACAAAGGAGAGGATTTATAGGATGGAATCCCCTTCATTTATTACTCCCCACTTCGAATTCCCCTTCATGCATCTTGGAGTATAAACAACCAAATCAGTGCACTAGGAGGCAGCCGAGCAAGTGGAGGGTAACTGATGTTTATCTCAAGTTTTGGGAGCCAGGCCTCCCTGATTTTAGGGAAGTTGTTCAGAGCTTCAATTATATAATTAGAGAGGCCTAAGTCCTCACTAGGGTCAGATTTTTGTTGTACTTTTGCTATTGTAAAACTCTGCTCAACTTCGAGCTTACTTTTGTGAACAGTTTCATGTAATCCTTTTACTGTTTTGATAATAAAGATGAGATAATTTTTGAGAAAGCACTAAGTTACCTCAAAGGGCTAGAGCTCTTGGGGTAGGGCCCAATCCAAGCAGCCAAGATCCTCTTTGTTTGTATTTATATGCTTTGTTTCAGTTAATGGATTAGTTATTGTTAGATGAATTTCTTTCTTAGTTAAGAATTGGTTGTTTTTTATGGTTTAGTAGTTTTCTTTCATTTGTATTTTCTATAGCAGGTTAAGCAGTGATAGAAAGAAGATTGAAAAGGATAGCAATAGTGCCTTAGCCTCTTTCCTCCCTTTGGAACTATGAATTGAGGCGAAGACCCTCTTGCTGCCCCAAAAACACAAATTTTCCTTCTACATAGGATTTCTAGTGTTTGCACGTGTGTTAGAAGGTTACTTATTTGCTTTAGATCTTTTCCACCATGCTCATTTCTGTATCTGGAATAAGTCTTCTTCCATGCTTTATTTTCTTGTATCATTTCTCAGCATTCACTTCCATGGATCATAGTTTAGACTAGTTTGAAACAAAATTCTGTTTTTTAGATGTACTCACTTCCTTGCTTGCTTGATATTATTGGCTGACTGTCAGTTCTTTTGTAGCAGATCTCTCCTCACAGCAAGTCAGCCTATCACCCATCAACTTCCCTCTTTGATCCATGCCCTACAGGTCCCCCAAAGTTCACCTCAAATCTGCCTTATTTTTTTTCATTTTTCCATAGGACTTCTTCCTCTCTCCCAATCATATTTCCCTCTCCTAGTGATTCTTGGTGGACACTAGGTGCCATAACACATCATCCCAACATTCACCTACCTTTTCCACCCACTCTCACACCCTCAAAACCTTCAAAACTATTCTTGGCATCCTCATGTAAACCTCCTATAGATCCTCTGTGTCCTCCTGTAGATTTTCTTGTAGACTTTCTTTTGAAAGCTGAGTGTGGGAAATGACTCCAGAAGGCCACTTGAGACCTCCTAGGACTCATTGACACCATCCTACATCCCCACAATGCCCAAAGTCACGCTTCAACACCACCTATTCACAGTAAAATACATGCCTATCAAGTTCACATAAAAATACATAAAATTCCAAAAAGATGTTTTTTTGTTCATTTACTTCTAGAAATAGCGTGAGTAGATGTTGTTTACTTACTTGAGTTGCTAATGGAATTCATTTCATAGTTTCCATAGTGCTTTCTGCAAAAGTAGGATTAGTTGGTTAAGTAGTGTTTGCTAGGTTTACATTACATTTTAGTCTTTTTCCTTTCTCCAATTAGAGTAGCCTCTATAGAGTAATCTTTCGTTTCTTTCATCATATATAGAGCTTCTTCTGGAATCCATAGAAGTTGGCTTGAGCTCCTAGTGATCTTGTGTCAGCTGACCAAGTGACAGCTTATAACAAGAACTAGTACTTGTGCATATAACACCGTCACTTCCAAGTTTGTTACGAAGTACCGGGTTGATAAGAGAATTAGTGCTCACCACCTCTTGAGGTTCCTCACAACCCCCTCCTTGTTATCACTCCCTTCCCAACAAGCGGTGGCAACATCCATAGGATGGGGGATGCTATCCTGACTATCAGGGACATCCCGGCTGGCTGCTGTAATCCAACATCTGCATAAACGAGAGAAACGTTATAAGCATGCATATACCAAAAACAATTAAAAAACATTAAAATCAAAAAGTTTTGATTTTTTACCTGCATTGTCAAAATCCTCTCCATCTAGTAAGGGTATATTTGGATCTCCACTGAAATCAGTGCTACTATATGGCTGGTCCTTCACAATGATCTTATGTCATCGTATCCATAAGAAGAATGCCAATAGTTATGAGATATGCAAACCCCCAGTGGTCCTGGGCATCAGATGACTCCAGCGGGCCATCTGCAGATCACGTGGGGCAGGATGATTGACCTCAGTCAATTGATACTAGAACAGTGGCACTCGTTCTAGGAAGAAGGTCACAAGTACTGATCTGAAGCTAAATTTCTTCAGATTCCTTGCCTTGGCCTTCGACAATTGGTGCTTGATGTTCATCTTCATGGCCTCTACCCAGTTCAAGATCGTAGGAGCTATGCAGTCAATAGAATAAAGGAACTTCGACTTGTTAGTCTCATGTTCCCCATGAGACTTCGACACTCTATTGATAGTTAACAGAAGCACCCTCGTTGTCATCTACCACACATTTGAAATCTCTATCTTCCCACTCTTGGATTTCAGGGCCTTAGGAGATTGTTTGGCAAGCAAGGAAGGTATGCTTGCCCCGATCAGCCGTGACCCATATAAGTTCATCGACTCACCTCTGCAAGACAGTCCAGTGATGAACTAGATATCTAATGTTGTCAACTGTAGCTCCTGGTCCCTAATGAAAAAATCTTGTGATTCATGTCCCAAAGGTTTATCAAGTATTGAAGCAACTCAGGTTGGGCCCACATCCCTGGAGTAAGGAAAAATTTGAGGAGCCCGCAAGCCCTCAAAGCCTCTAGGATATTTGGATCATTCAATGCCTAGGTGTGAACATCCTCGTGTTCTCCTTCCTTCCAATCCACCATTTTCAACAATTTCTCTCATGGAAAATCCATTAATTTAAGTCAATTATCAATCTTGGCACATAAAATTCAAGTTTTAATGGTCAGTTCATGAGAAAAAATAGTTGTTCCCTATCCACAGCTTCGACACACCTATTTTAGAAACATTCATACTAGTCGGCATGGATGGTTATGCAAATAACCCTCGGCCAGCACAATCCAGTGCTCGGAAATTGAGTCGATCGAGGGCGAAAACATTTCTCAAGAGCCTCCCTACAAATCCTAAAAATGGCTAAAAAAATAAATGAGTAGCATGAAAATGGATCTCAGGGCTTCGACTATTACCTAGAACTGACAACTCATCAATTGACCTCCTGGATCTCCTGTAAACGGCTCCGAAAAAACAAGGGAAAAAGTCGGTAAAAACTCTTCACTATAAAGGTAAAATGGTAAATGGTAAAATATATTTACCTTTCCCCTTTTTATTTATTTTTTCATGAAAATATTAGGTTTCGTAAATATTTTTTACCTATTTTACCTCAAGGACTCGATAATACACTTTTCCCTACTTGTACAACAACAAGTGTTGGATGTTTGACAATAATGATGAGTCACATTTCAGCTCTTTTCTTGACTCGTTAAACTCATATGAAAATATTGCCGAGTATTTTTTCCCTTTTTGACTCGTTAAAGAGAATAAAAATTGGGGGTCCACTTTCAGCTCTTTTCCAACATTTTAATAACAAAAATATGGTCGAGCCCTTGTTGTTTCAAACTTGTTAATGGATATGAAACATCACGCACCCAGTATAAGTTTACCCCTTTTTAGGCTGGGAGGCACTATTTACGAAAAAGGTACTCCTTGACTAAAATGGTCAAGTAGCTCTGTCAAGTATCATTTTCTACCTTTTTGGGCTTGAAAGACACAAATGTGCGAAAAGGGACCATGTGGAGTTTTCTTTTATGTGTCTTTTTCAAACTCTTTAAATATGAAAAGGATAACGAGTTACACCTTTGTCAGACTCGTTAAACTATTAAACGACATTAGATTCATCACCATGATGAACACGAGGTTCTCCTTCCTAGGGCACGTTAAAATTACTAGGTTAGATTCATCCAAAGGATGAACTTACAGTACAAACATATGCTATCCCCTTCAAACTTGTAATTAAAAAATAATTGGGGTACATGCCAGAAATGGTGTGGGGAATTTGGAAATCTATCGAGTCATGTCAGAAGCTTACTCACGAACATGATACTCTTTGCTGTGTGTCAGGTTGAGACATCCTCCTTTGCATCATTGACCTTCCTGGTTTTGGTCGTTAATTTTTGTATTCCATTTGATCTTTGCCACATCATCATGACCACCAATCCTATGGGTCCAAAAGCTGCCAAACTTCCAGTTGTGTCACTGATATGTTCAAGAGTTGTCCTTCCATAGTTACACTTACCTCTGATTCTCTATATCATCCAAAATCATTTTGCATCCTTGTGTCTCTCATCGATGATGTGGGATTCATTATGGCACTCCTTCGACATGGTAACTTTTCGTCAACTTTGGCTCATTATACAAGAAGTTGACTAAGAGACTCCCTTCTAGTACCATAGAGATTGCATGCCCTAATGGAAAGTTCTTCACACTCGACCTCAAGTTCACATCATTGGCTTTCTAACAAGTGATTTCACAGATGTTCAAATTCAGTTCCTGTATTCACATTCCAGGAATTATGCTAATAGTAGCTTGAGGGACAGTGTCGTTATTGGTGGTTTCTCTCGAGGTTGTTAACATTTTACATCATTTACTGGTAATCAAGCGACCTTCTACCATGTTCGATGTCAACAAATCTATTCACATGCTAGGATTTGTACTTTGATCGGGTCATGTTCGAGCGTAAGACCTTGGTCTCAGATCACAAAATGTCCAAGTTGTGAGGTGGTGTGACATGGTTATGATGATATGCATGTCTCTTTCAGATGGCTGGTTGTGAACATACCATGAGTAACCATATGTGATCCTTCTCATTATTGGATGGTTGTGACCATACCTTGGTTTCATTATGATCCTCTTTAACGGATGGCTGCATCAATACCTGGATCCATTTGCATGATCATTCTCTGGTTGGCTGCATCCATGCCACGATTCATGTATCATTTGACAGAGATCTCAATTTATGTATATGTATATGTACTTGCTAGCAGGTTTTCTGACAGCAGACCCATTCCCCGCACTGACTTATAAAGCATTTTATCCCTCACTCCAGCTCGGAATTCATGCTTTAGGGGGCATCTGTTACACAACATTTGACATTATCTCTGTACTCCCCATTCCTTGATCCTGGAGGAACTCTACAGTGAACCTCACATGCTTTTCCTTCATGGAGCAACTCCCATTATGTCCCTCTTCATGAGTAGATCATTTCCCTTTTCGACCATTTCCCTTGAAACTTTTGTTTTCCCCAGTTTACAAGGTCGACGCTAATGACCTTTGTGTCCCTCAATGCTAATGTGCAGAGATTAACATTATTCCCCATGCCGACCAGTGCGATTGAGCTATGTTCCAGTTGAACCGGTCCTATTATGGAATGTTTTTGAAATTACAGTCAAAGCTTCCAGCTCTAGAAGCTTCGTAACGGAAGTCTAGTAAATGGTTTGGCCAGATGGGGTCGAGGATGATAGTTTGGACTCCTTTCCCCTATAATGATGGAACTACCTCAAGGGATAAGTCCTTCTCCCATGATAATAGGATCCATTTCCCATCCATATTTCCTATATAAACATGCCTTCTTCCCAAACACAAGGTAGCTAGAGTGTTCGCTGAGTGTGAGTATGCTATTTTGATTAGATAAGCAAGATATTACTAGTTGTAGCCATCTAGTTGTGTGAGGGAGAAGTGTGTTTGGTTTGGAGTGAAGTATAAGGGGAAGGGCCTTTAAACTATTTTTGTTTGAAGCCATCATGGAATGCTAACAGAAGTGTGTGGGAACCTGGTCTTCTTCTTACTTGTTTCAGGGGCTTGAAGAAGGAAGCAGAAGATTGCTCGAGCGAGAAAGCTAGGACATCATCAAGTAAGATAAGCGACCAAGAGGTAGCTTCTCTTGATTGATTATAACCTAAGGAAATCTTCCATAGAATGTATCTATTGTGGCTAGATGCATTATCAGGCCAAAGGAATTTGTTCGTGTCTACACTTATAATTTTACTTCAGCACAGTGAGCTGCATGTTAGCTTCTCTAATCACACATTTGAACCTCTAATCTAATTCCTAAGGCCTCTCATTGACCCTCATCATGATTTCCTTAAATCTAACTATAGACGGTGAATCAGACTTACGATTACTTAAATTCCTTGTTTAAAGTAGCCTTAGTCTCTACTAGCATTGCCAGAGGATTATCAGAATAATACTTAATATACCAAGTCAGTACGTGATCCTACAAAGCAGTAACCAATTGGGACTCCTTTATATTGTCATCAATAATTTGCTACGCTATCCACACAACATTAACAACAAACCAAAAATGCTTTATATCTTCACTCCCTCTGCCATTCAAAATCGACAGCTTCATTGTGTTAGAGATGTTGAATGGTGGTGGTGGTGATGGAGGTGTGGGCAAAGATGTATGCGGTGGAGGTGGAGGTGGAGGTGGAGTGGTCGTGTTAGACCCCTATACTACTAGTGTAACCCATTATTGTTATTAGTACAACCCACTTATTATATTGATGTACCCATGCAGTGCCCATATTATTACTATTGTGCCCCATAGAAGCCCATTATTATTATTATTGTGCCCTTACATTATTATTGTTATGTCGGCTCTGATTATGTTATGACCCCTTAGACTCCTATATATAGAAAGGAGGTCTTTTCATTTGTATCATCGAAGAATTGTTCATTTATGTAATGTAAAGGAGGCTGCCCCCTCGAAGAGGCTGAATTCTAAGTCGTTGATCTATCTTTTCTATCTTTCTTGAGATGGTTTCATAACATTTGGTATAAGAGCTTTGGATTCTAGGGTTTCGCTGCTCTAAACAGCTCATCGTGGAATTTTCGCTATAACTTTTTTTCTGTGACGTTTCAAAAGTCACAAAAAAACCCATTTGAGAAGAAATCACTCTGAATCTTGGGTCCGAATGTCAGAGCTTTCTGCGCTACATTTTCGGAGATATGATCTGTGGAAGTTGGTTTTTTTGCAGACTCCTGAATTACATTCTAAACAGTTGACCTGGGGAAAATCGTCATAACTTTCTCTGGGGATCGGATTGAAATTTTGTAAGACGTTATAGAAAGAGGAAGGAATTTAGTTTATTTTATGCATTTTTCAGATCCAAGGGTCGAAACAGTGACTTGTGGCACGTCGTACAAGCTCGCTCTACCGAACTAGTCTCTAATCAAGTCACTGTGGGAGATTTCGCATAACTCTTCCTTGGAGAATCCAATTTGGGTCAGACTTGTGGCATTGGAAAGAGGACATAGAGGGCTACTAAATTTCATAGTTTCAAAACTTAAAGATCTGAAAGTACAAAGTTACCATCATTTGAAGATCGAGCTCCTAAAATCAAGAAAAAAAAGATGAGGAAGTTTGATGGCAAGGATCGGGTAAATTGGATACGTCAAATGGAGCAATATTTTGATCTACATGGTGTACCATTGTTACAGAAGGTATGTATTGCATCTTCATATTTAGAACCAGATCAATTTTTATGGTATAAAGGGCTTTGTTCTCGTAAATGACTTGTTACGTGGTCAATTCTCACAGAGGAAATGATAGCACATTATGAGGATACAAAGAGCAACACCCTCTTTAGAGCAACACCACAACAATTGGAAAGAGAAAAAGGGCTTTGTGACATAATGGAGAGCAAAATTATGGAAACCAGGAAGCATACCCCTCACAACTATAAAGATGGAAGTGTTGTTTCTCCTAGCCTTCGACAACCTACAAGGGTTACACCACAACAGTTGGAAGAAAAAAGAGAAAAAGGTCTTTGTTACAATTGTGATAGCAAATGCACTAAAGGTCATAAGTGTGTTGAGAAGAAATTATTTTACATAGAGTATGAAGAGGAAGAAGAAAAGGATCAAGAAACATCAAAAGAAGAGGAT
>APFE030289196.1:0-14834 GCA_000404065.3 Pinus taeda | reverse complement strand
CCTAACATGACCTGACACTCTAGCAAGGCTTGGAACTTCCTAGCATATATCCTTGTCACTCCCTCCTTAACACACCTGAAACTCACTAATACTCCCTATCACACACTCTCGTTCAACCTTTGCTTCTATTCAGTTTGAAATAGTTCTCTCTTGTGTTTCCATGGCACTACCTGACACTCCCTGGCACACATTACACACCGTGATACCTGGGAAATCTTGGAATGTCACCTTGGCACTCTAGGATTACCTGGAACTACCTAGCATACCTTGTCACTCCCTCTTTAACACAACTACAATTCATGGACACTCCATATCACACACTCGAATTCATTCATTTCCATGCATTTGAAACTAGTGCTCCCTTGTTCTTCTGCAACACTCCCTAAAACTCCCTAACGTGCATTGGCACACCCTATCACCTACCACATCTTGGCATGTTTCCATAGAATCTAGCATACCTTACCACTTCATAGAATATGTTGTCACTCCCTCCTTAGAACACCTAGAACTCACTGACACTTCTCGTCACAAAATATTATTCATTCATTTCCATACATTATTTTGACCTAGTGCTCCCTTGTGTTTCCATGGCACTTTGTAACACTTCCTAGCACGCGTTGACAAACCTTAGAACCTAGCACATCTTGGAAACATGCTTCTTGACACCATAGCATTCCCTAACACTACCTAACATAGCATGTCACTCCCTCCTTAACACACCTGAAACTCACTAAAAATCCCTGTCACATATTCTTATTCATCCATTTCCATGCTTTTTGGCTTAGTGCTCCCTTATGTTTCCCTCGCACTCACTAATACTCCTTAGCACACATTGGCACACCTTGTCATTTGGTACATCTCGACATGGTTCCCAATAAATCTAAAATGCATTGGCACTGCCTATCATACCTTATCACTCCCTCCTTAGGATACTTAGAACTTGGTAACACTCCCTATTACACACACTTGTTCATTCATTTCCAAGCAATTAAATCTAGTGCTCTGTTGTGTTTCTTGGAACTCCCTAACACTCCTTAAAATGAATTGGCACCACACCCTAAGAACTAGCACATCTTGGAATGCCTTATCACTTGGCATGTATTAGCTTGCCTAACATGTGTTGAAACTATCTAGCATCTGTTAGAAATTCTTGGCAATTCTTGGCTATAACATTGATGAATCAATTCTCATAATAGTGCATGTAATTG
The DNA here is from genome assembly GCA_000404065.3 of Pinus taeda. Taxonomy (NCBI): domain Eukaryota; kingdom Viridiplantae; phylum Streptophyta; class Pinopsida; order Pinales; family Pinaceae; genus Pinus; species Pinus taeda. The sequence continues at coordinate 13,626 of APFE030289196.1, read as the reverse complement.
AGGAAGAGATAATTGAGGAGGAGAAGAATGTGTGGATAGTATAATTCTAGAGTATCCTTCAATGTCTATAGGTATAATTTTTTTTTATTTTGCAATTCTAGATAATAATTTTTTATCCAATAGAATTAAGTGAAAGGATAGTTTTAACATGATATTTTGATTCTATTTCTTCAATATATTCAAATATATTCTCTTTTTTTCTGCATTATCTACTATTGACAAGTCTTTTTATTTGAAATTGAGTATATATATATATTCATATTCGACCATGTGTTTCAATGATTAAAATTTCATCTAGAGCTATTTTCATCTCTCCCTTATTCCAACATAATGGAAATTTCATATAATGTTTTCATTTATATTTTGTATTTGGTTCATCAAATCTTTTGAGATATCCCATGGAGCCTTGAATGCTAATATTATTGACTTCCTTTTTTTGTGTTATTGTTGGCATAGACAAAGGTCTTATCCTATTTAATTTTCTAACTCCATTAATTCATTTTCAATAGTAAGGGCCATCATTATACATCCATAATTCCAATATTTTTTGGGCTTATGTGGAAGAAGGAACATTTCTAGTAATAAGATTGCTACTAAATGCATTGTTATAAAGGCAAGGACTAATATGTGACACCTCATTTTCAAATAATAGTTCAAAGTATTAGGATAAACGTATTTTATTTGAATAACATCTCTGCAATGTGAGATGTTTATTAACCCTATTAGATATTAGTTCTCTAATAAATGAACAAAAATTTTCTTAGACCAATTCCCATGTTTCTATTGTGTTGTGTTATATTATTTCCACGCAGTTAACAAGGGGTTTGAAGGGCACCCATAACCCCACATTATGTTAGGTTGGGCGGACACACCTATGGTTTTGTGCACGATTTTCACACATGTTTTTTGGACACAATAGTTTTTGGTCCATGGTACTGGACGCAATGGTTTTTGGTCCATGGTATTGGATGTGATGGTTTTCGGTCCATGGTATTGGATGCTTCGGCATGTATAAATATGTATTGTAACGTTCAAAGGAACATAATGAAAAATCAAGCTAGTAGTCCCAGTTTTGGGATCCAGGGAAAAATATTTGTGTATATGTGTTTTCTGTGTTCTACTCTCGTATTATTTATTTTCTATGTTTTATAATTCATATGCAGGTAATTTCTGTATGATCTTAAAACCTACAATTTCTTTTTGTGATATTAAAATAAAATTGATGAAAAAGATTGTTCCCTTATTTTTTTCTGTTTTGCAATATGTGCATATTAAGATAACACTAATCAAAAGGGTCATTCCCTTATTTATTCTCTATGTTGCATTACGTGCTATATATATTCATGAGGGTTACATAAAATATCATGAATATTCTCTCATTTTTTGTGAAGAATAAAATCTAAGATGTATTTTTTAAAAGCTTAAATTGACCACACAGTTTCAAAAAAAAGGGGACCTTTTATAGGAGTTCAAATTACGTTTCGGTTGTGCAATATTAAGGATAATTGTAAGAGGTTCCTTAATATAAACATGTCTAGAGTAACTCTGAATATGGACATATGTGGTATAAAATGAAGATAGTGTAAAAGAGACTATCCATGTGAATTTATGTCATGATTGGAATTATATTTTTATACTTAAAAGTGAAATTTAAGAAGCATTACATTGATTTAGTGTGAAATATATTCATATACCTTGTAAGTAACGTTTAAGAAGCATTTTCAAAATTTTATTATATGGCACTGTTATATTTTTCCAAAACATATCACGACGGAGAATACTAACCCCTATTTGTTTAACCCACACATTTCCCTAAATGCTATAATGCTCAAATTCACCATTTCCTTAATGTTTTTAACCTTACTTATGCCAATGAATGTAATCTTATAAATAATTAATATTTTTAATATTTATTTACAACCATGCTACTAAATTTCAAAAAGATTTTGTTTTGTTACAAACAAAAATCTAGGGAAGTGAAAAAGGACCATGCTTATGTTTGTAGTATTTCTTTTAGTATTCTTGCTTCAAGAAGAAACTATATTTAATTCTATATATTCAACCTTTTCCAATTTTTCATTTCTCTAGATTTCTTCCCTACAATTAGTCTTCATTAGTTACATATTTGGATATCACATGATTTGTTTTAATTACATCGCTCAATACTATATAATCCTATAAAAAAATATATTTTATTAAGCTGTGAATAATAAATGAATCTATTACACTATATTTTACATTATTAATGAGTTATAAAATATTGGGCATGGATATTTGATTTATATCATTTAATACATACACACCTCATTTAAGTTAAAAGTTGAACTATCTTTGTGACTTGCAAACTTACCTTCTCTGTTCAACTCTTTTTACGCTTAGGGTGAGGAGTTTATAGCCATTATTGATTTCTGCTAGTTACTATATATCTCCCATTAATAATAGTATGATATCCATCATAGCCAAGATTTAATACATGTATATTCACAGAAAAAAACTTTCAGTATTAATCTTCAAATAACATTCATTAGGTATGCATAAATTGTGTACGTGTATATGTCATTTTCCCCTTTCTTTCAAATATTTGAGCATCTTAACATATTTTCTCGACATATATTTTCTTGATAATGTTATGATGGAGAAGGGCTTAAGAACTTCTAACTCTACTTTATAAATATTTTTTAATTCATAGAATTTTATATAAGGACTTTCATATTTATATATTGAACTATTTCATTATTTCCTTTGCAATAATGACATGCTTGGACAATTCCTTAATCATGTTTTTAATTCCATCGATATATATGGTTTGCAAAAGTGAAAATCCAACATTTTCTAAATATGCATTGATATAGGTTGTTTTAATCTAATGACTCTTCATTAATTACATATTCTATTATTTGGATATCATAACATCAATTTAAATAGTGTGGTTTCAACTTGCATGATACCATAAAAGCTTATATTTCATCAAGCCATAAACTATAATTTAAGCACGTTCACTCTATTTCACATTTTTTATGATTTGGTAAAGTTTAGGCATGCATATTTTATATATCTCTTTTAATACATATATAATGACTTTATGCTAAGAATTACAACATATTTTTAATCTCCATTAATTCTAAATCGTATATGGGCTGCATAATAAATTGTATGAATTGTTTCCTATCTCTATTCAATATCCCATATTATCCTTTCTAACTTATGTCTAAGAAAATTATAACTAAATTAGGAAACTTCTAGTATTCTCTTCACTAGTTTTGGCACTAGGCTTCACCATTTCCTCATAAAAGGTGTATATATATCTATAACTTTTTTCTCTTTTAATAGTTTCAACATGATATAAAGAACTCACCTTTATCTCTTGTTCCAAATATTTCTTGCTTCAAAGGATTTTGGTTTAGAATTTCGAGGTTCAAAGTTGATGTATTTACATAGTCCCGTAATCATTTTCTAATTTTATCAATACACATCATAATGAAATGACAATGAATTTATCTCCATTCCGTACTCTTATGATGTTTGATGGATGATTTTCATTTTTTATTAATCTATTTCTCTCTTTCTAATGACAATGATCAAAACTATGCTTGTTACATTCATGGTGAACTTAGCACATTTGTTGAAATACTCACAAATAACTCTTAAGTCCCACAATATGGTGTTCATTTTAATATGGGGAACCAAAATGATATACATCAGAAAACAAATCTAATATAAATAATAGTAATAAGAGAATGTGTTTGGGAAAATATCTTTCTAATATTTTTGGCATACATTTTTTTATATCAATTGATGTTATGATAAGGGTGAAACCTTCATGATAACATCAATCTAAAATCACAATAATTTTCTTGTCCTTTCTCATGCAACATAAATGGTTACTTCAAATATAGCTTCCAACCCAGTTGGTGATGGTACATGTTGATATATGATAATAACTTATTTACCACATACTATTATTTACCTAAATCTAGAAATGTTCCAATAATTTTTGGTTCGACACACAAGGTATTTGAACAGCGAGGTATGCTCAATTATATCTAAATTTTGTTTGTAATAAAATCATTGCTTGGACTATCTACTCAATAAGGAAATAAATTCACATTCGAAGAATATTTATGAAAGATGTCTTTGAAATAGCTCAATGTCACATAGTTTTAGGATTAATCATTTCATCTCATATTTCATAGCCTTTATGGTCTACAAATACTTCGGTGATATTTTGAATACATTCTCAATTACATCTGCATCCCTATATTTCATTTTGTTCTTATTCAATGTAGTAAACATATGGTTTTAGTTGGAATAATATATTAGTGACAAGCCTATATAGAAACTTGAACCTTACTATTAACACTCTCATTAAATTTGAAATTTATTGATATATATTTTTGGCACTATAAAAAATTCACTAAAATTTATTAAAAGATAAACTAAACAATAAATGTATAATCACTAACATAAGTACTCCAATTAATCTATTATGATACACGTAAAATTATCATTAATATAGTTTTGAGAATTACAATTATTATTCTAAAAGCATGGATATAAAATAATTATTATTAAAATAACATCTCCTTGACTAAGATCTCATCTTCCAAGGGTGTAAGGAAACAGAAATGAGGTAAGGAAATAGAAAGAAGGTTAATGACCCAAGACCATGAGGCATATGTCACCTTGTAGACCACTAACGGGTCACTCTAGGAGTAGTTTTCCTTAAACAATAGTAATGAGTTAGACTACATTCATGGCTAGCAACCAAAAACGATTATTGTCACTAATAATGATAGTTTTTTTTATTATTATACAAATTTATATCTTTATTGATTACTAGTTATTTTTATATCACATTGGATATAATTGTTAGTTGCTTTAATATAATTATTATTTTTACGCATAGTCTAATTTATAATGGAAATGGATTTTTTCATGATAATTTTTTTGGTAAATTTTAATTTTAACCAAATTCGAGCAGAGGATTTTAAAAACTTGAGTTTAAGTTGCTTAATTTCTAGAATTTGAGTGCCCCAAGGTTTTCTAGTGGGTTGAATTCATTTACGCATTAAAAAATGTATTTTAGACAACAAAAAATCTGTCTTTCATGAAATTGTATTTTCATATTTCGAAAATGTATTGACCACAACAAAAAATCAGTCTTTCTTGAAATTGTATCATCAAATTTAAAAAATCTATTTTAGACAACAAAAAATCATAGTCTTTCTCCAAATTTTATCTCCAGATTCTGATGAAAAAAAATATTTCATTTATAAATTAGACTACTCCTTATTTATATATTTAAATACTTTTTTAATTTATAGATTTTATTATATTTCTTCAAAATATTTCTATTCAATATTCCTACATTGCTTAGTGATTTTTATCACTAACTTTATATGGATAACTAGTTTAAATGTTAATGATATTTTAGGTTAGCACATTAAATACTTACCTCATTTTTCCGACTAGCTTTATATGGATAATTAGTTCAAATGTTAATGATATTTTAGGTTAGCACATTAAATACTTACCTCAATGTTTTCAACAAAATATTTGGTATTATATTTCCTAAAAATATTATGAAGGATTGAAAAAATGAGTTGACATTGGTTTGTAGTTAAAACAATTATTGATTAATATAAGGTTGAATGTTTCTACCTAGCAGTCATAATGATGCACACATTCATCCCAACAAATAGTTGAATTGTCATCCCAACAAATAGTAGTGTGCCATTTTGGTGTGCCTCACTCCAATTAAAAATTAACACATAGATTTGAAATTACATCAACAAATCAATTAGTAGTCATGTGGAATTGGGAAGATGTATTAACCTCCAGTAGTTGGCTTTATTGCATAATCTCATCCCTAGCTGACTACTATTCTTAGACATTATTTATGAGATTTAAAGACACAAACATCTAAATCTCTTTATAAATAGCTTCAACAGTTTTGTCCCTTCAACCTTCAACCAACTACCAAAGTTGCAAGTCTTAAATATTTTATCTAAACAATTCCATCCTTTATAGGAAATCTTCTGAATCTTTTACAATTTAACATAACCTACAATTTTGTCACTCGATCCATTCCTTTTGGGCTACAAAATATAAAGAACCTATACCATCTATGGCTAGTGGGTTGCAACCTCATGGGAGAAATTCCTTAGATGTTGTTGCATCAGGTAATGATTCTAATTCTTACATACACTTCTCTCATTTAATATATTCTAACAAAATATGTAGCACAATATGTTTACTCCAATTTTAGAGAGGGGCACTATAGAATAACCCTTTCCATTTTTACAATAGTAGGGATATCAATATATGTCTCCATTACCTCCTCATCATCCTGAGAATAACATAGCTTCTATTCTATCTTTCTTGGTTTATGCATTTTTGAATGAGGTAATTTGTATTTTTGGCTATTGTTGTGAGTTGATATCTTCCACTACTCTAATTATATTTTTAAGTAAGATAAAAAAAACTTTCCACAATTGAATGTTGAGACATAGATTTAAAAAATTAATTCCAAGCAAATAACATAAAACAAATCCTCAACACAACTACTTTAGTGAATATGTTAGGTCTTTCTAGATAAACTACAAGTGCAGTTGGAACTTAACCATCCTACTTCCCAGGATAATTCAGATTTCTACTTGGAAACATGACAAAGCTAATGATAATCACAATGTGTACCTTGTGAAATACATCAGTTTTGGTATTTTGTAGAATCCAATCAAAATTTCAATACATATAATTAAATTTAGAAAACATATCTATACTTTGTTAATTTGAGTGCATCGAGGCATAAAATGGAAAAAATCATATTGTTTTATAAATATGAGATAAATAAAATTATGGTTGTGGAAGCATAATCATAATAGCTTAAATGGGCTTCACACAACAATATTAAGGCCTCAAGTGATCTACAAAATATAGTCCATTATAATATCATCTAATGGTAGAATTATGAGTACTCAACAATATCATTACCATAGATTGGCTCCCTTAAAATGGTCTTTTGGTCAATGTCACTAGTCAAGATATCATCTACATAATACTCAACATGATTCACCTTTACCTTCGCTATGCTAAGCCACTTTAAGTATATATAAGTTATATTTAATGTGATAAATACTAAAATCTATGTGTGTTATGTGTTCTTAGGAGTTACAATCTCATTATCTTAGACTCTACTAGTGTGTATAGTTTTTAGAATTCATTGTATTAAAGATCATAGTGCACTATCGTTTACCTAATTTTATAGTTAGTATCTTAAGGATTACAAAGTCATAAGTGTCATTTTTTGTTAATGGTAATAGTGGTTAGAGGTAGCATTGTGGCATGGTTTGTAATTCTCTAAAAGTACTAGTGATCACAATAAATTAGGGTTTATATGGGTTGTGGGACACCTTCATGATGACTTTTGGTTAAGGAGACATATTGTATTACATATTATAGTTTTCATAGTGGTAAAAGGTTACATTAAAGAAAGGAAATAATTATTGGGAGTTAATATATGGTGCAATGAATAGGAATATCCAATAATAAATTTATTATAATTAGTGAATTCAAAGATAGATATATTAATATATGTATTTTAAAATCAAAATATTATTGGAAAACTAAGTGGGTGTTTCCATATGATTTCCCTCATTGTTGTAATACCACAACTATTGGATTGTAGCTAAACAATCCCTGAAAGATTTAGTAACTAAGGTTTTCCAAAGGGTTAGGTAAATAATTTATCTATATAATGTATCATTCAAACTTTTCTAATCTAAAAGTATTTATAAAAATATGAATTAATAATTTCTTTTATTAATTAACAAAATTATTAATGCATATGACTTTTTTGTATTTATTAGAGAATAATATCATTAATGCATATAAATTCTAATAGAGATTTTTTCTATTAAAAAAACTATCTTTAAATGTTATTTTCATAATTTTACTGTATAGCAAAAAAACACTAATTATAATTACACTTGTTGCTTATTCATTTTCATGATTAGAGAGGTCATTGAAATGTTGTGTAGATAAAGGACATCCATGGTTTGGGTCGTTTATATAGAGATTTAGCTTTTAAAATCACACTTTAACTTTGTGCATTTTTCTGCACTTTCAAGAAATTAATTCATGTTTTTTTTTAACTGTGTACTTTCATGAAGCCAATTTACCTTTCTTTATTTTATTGTTACCATTAAAGGTAATTATTTTTTTTTTTTAATAAATTTCACCAATATATTTCGATCGTTTTTAATTTTTTTTGGTGAGAATCATTTTTGTTTTTTTTTTTAACTTAACTGTTTTTTTAATTTTTGGAGCAAAGAATGCAATTGGGATTTTGCTTTCTAAATTTGGTTGTTGACATTTTGTCTTTCAAAAATTTAATTAGTATTTCTTAAATTCAAGAGTTGGATTTAGTTTAGAGCTAACAGAAATTCAAGAATGTAAATTTTTGTTTTCTAAATATAGTTGTTTTCTTTTTGCTTTTCTGAACTTTCAAAAATATAATTAATATTTCTTAAATTTAATCATTAGATGTGTTTAATACTTGTATTTAAGAGTTGATCGTTGTTATTTTTTTCATTTTCTAAACTTTCATGAATGTGATGCAATGGTGAAGATTAACAAGACAATTTTCAAATTGGAATGTTCACAACTAATTTTAGAAAGCCTATATGGTAAATTTCTCATACCACAGTTCCAAAAATAGTCCCCAACAAAAACATTATGTAAACATCACATGAAAAACTCTATAAATATTAAATGGCTACCTAAAACCTTCTTTCAAAACCTTGTGGATGCAGTCTTACTCTTAGGAAAAAAGAAGATTTTTAAATTTGAAATATACGCAATTTTTAAAACAAATGTGGCGATTGTCTCATTGGAAAAACTTGTCAGTTAAGCACTCATTGGAAAAGCTTGTGAGTTAAGAAAAACCAGTCACATACCACAATTTGATATGAACCTGAGGTGCCTTCCAAGTATTGTAACAGCGAGTTAAAACATTTATATCACACGTTCTGGGAATATTATTTATCGAGTAAAAAGCCATGTTGGAATCATGGTAGAAACTTGGGAGTTATTAAACCGTGGAAAAGAATTTAAACGCACATGCATAATTAGTGGGTATTTGTGTGACAGGTAATGCGAGTAAGTAATGGGTATTTGTGTACGAGATGTGTAAGTAGTGGGTATTTGTGTGACACGTAATGCGAGTAGTGGGCGCTTGGAGTTCATCGAACGTTCAAACAAATTCATGCCAAGTAGTTCATCGAATGTTGAAACGAATTTTTCCAAGTAGTGGGCGCTTATAATTTGCTATCATCTCTGACAAGAAAGCGGCATATTCCATTCCAACAATGCCCGATGCATAGAAAGGAATAATCTTTTAAATTTAACCTTCGAATTTTTACTTTGCTTTCTTTAAAATTTAAAGGTAAATTATTTTGGTTTGTATTGTTTTAATTTAACGAGTGGGTTTTTTTGAATTAATGTAATTTATATTATGTTTTTAATTCTAAATTTAACTTTTAATTCTAAATTTAACTTTTAAGTTATATTATGTTTTTAAATTTAAGTTATTTTTTGCGTTAATTTAGGTAACCTCTTGATTTTATGGGCTGTCTTCTTGAATTCGAGCTGTTCCCTCCATAGCCGTTTTCTCACAATCACAAATTTATGCATTGTTTTAAATTTAAGTGTCACATATATGTTGTATTTTCTAAATTTAGGTAATTTTTTTCTTTTACGGGCTGTCTTCTTGAATTCTAGACGTTGAATTCTAGACGTTCCCTTCATAGCCGTTTTTTTACAATCTCAATCTCACCCAGCCAATATGTGATGATTTCGAAACTATGCTCATGCCCAATTGTTCTCGGATAGTGTTTTCATTGGGAGACCGTGAGACTAAATATATGAAGATCTTGTGTTCCATCTGTATCTTTGACGGGGGAGCGTCAGACTGAATATCTTTGAAGGTCGTTTGTTCGATATGTATCTCTGTTGAGAGAGAGTCAGATTGAATATATGAAGATCATGTGTTAGATCCACGGTCAACGCCCCTGTCACTTCATAACTCTACTTCCAATGAGCCTTGAGGTAAGCAGCCATTTCTGTCAATTCAAATTATGTTAACATTCCATGACTCTTCTTCTTGGAACTTTGTTTATAATATTTTTCTGCAATTATGGATATTGTTTATTTTGTTTACAAATTTGAAGCAAGGCCTTTGAAGCAAGGCCTCTGAAGCAAGGCCTCTGAAGATACTTTTCACATAGGCATACTTTTCATGTTTCATTATACATTTATTCACAAATTGAAAAGTCTGAACACTTCATCATCAAGATTCATCCTCAATTACTATATCTGCCCAATCCTCTGCACTGAACTTTGGTCTTATGGTTACCGAGATATCAATCATTGATACACGTAGGCCAAAATTATGAAGCAAAAAATTTAGAAATTCTTGCAATCATTCACCTCTTTCTTGGTTTGTTGAATGATGGACTGTAAATGTTCCTTGGGTGTATAAACTTTGATGCCTCATTTTTTTATCTATATTCTAATATGAAAATAGATTCAGCATAGATTTAGCATTTTTTTTTTTTATTGGAATTGGAATTTGGCACTTAGATTATATATTTTTGAAATTTTTAATACAAAAATAAATTCAACATTCTCAATTATATTTTTAAATATAAAAATTGTTCTTAATATTTTCAAATATAGACATGTAGAAATATGTATATGTGGAAAGTAGTCAAAGCTATTTTTTTTTTTCCAAATAAAACATGAAAATGTTGTCCTCTTAAACTACACTCACATGGATTATTCAGTATTCACTTTTGTTGTTCACCACCCTTACAACTTTGATATTCAAAATCATAGGTGGCCACACAATTTTAATCACCTTTTTCATAACTTTGTTAGTGAAATTGTGAAAATAGTATTCGACTTAAACTAGAGAACTAAATTAAATTTTACTAGTTAAATCGTTGTGCTCATAATGCCTTATTTATATTGCAATTTTTTATACATATTACTTGTTATATTATCATGTATATATTGATATCTCAGTTTTCTAAATAAGTATTATAAATAAAATAATGAAATGATATGCAATTTTATTTTGATTAAGCTTTTTGAGGAGGAAGAGGAGGAGAAGGAGGAGGAGGAGGTGGAGGCGGAGGTCGAGGAGGCAGAGGAGAGGAGGAGGATGAGGCATTATATTGTTAATAATATAATATTAATATTATAACTTTGTTTATAATATTTTTCTCCAATTATGATATTGTTAATTTTGTTTACACATTTGAAGCCAGGCCTCTGAAGATCGTATGTTCGATCTGTATCTTTGTCGTATTTCTCGAGAAAGAGTGAGACTGAATATACGAATATCATGTGTTTGATCCACGCTCAATGCCCTTGTCATTTCATAACTCTACTTCCAATCAGTCTTTAGGTAAGTAGTCATTTCTACTTCCAATCAGGCTTCAGGTAAGTAGCCATTTCTGTCAATTCAAATTAGCTTAATATTCCATGCCTCTTCTTCGATCTTCGTTTATAAATTTTTTCTGCAACTATGGATATCGTTTATTTTGTTTGTATATTTGAAGCCAGGACTCTTCTTCGAGCCTTGCTTTAAAGTATGGTTTATAAAAACATTTTACAACTATGGATAGATTAAAATTAGCTTAATATTACATGCCTCTTCTTCGATCTTCGTTTATAAATTTTTACTGCAACTATGGATATCGTTTATTTTGTTTGCATATTTGAAGCCACGACTCTTCTTCGAGCCTTGCTTTAAAGTATGGTTTATAAAAACATTTTACAACTATGGATAGCGTTTATCGACAATTTTCTAGCACAATGTAACTTGTTGTTTTTAAATTTTTTGTACAGCTATGGATATCGTTTGAGGATATGTTGTTTATAAAAATTTTCAGATCTATGGATATCGTTTATGGATATGTTGTCTATAAAAATTTTCTACAGCTATGGATATCGATTTTGGATAATTTTGTTTGCACATTTGAAATGATAAACATTGGTTTATAATTTTTTTTAGTAGTTTTTGATACTTTTCACATAGGCATACTTTTCATGTTTCATTATACATTTATTCACACATTGAAAAGTCTGAACACTTCGTCATCAAGATTCATCCTCAACATCAAGATTCATCCTCAATTACTATATCGGCCCAATCCTCTGCATTGAACTTTGGTCTTATGGTTACCGAGATATCAATCATTGATACACGTAGGCCAAAATTATGAAGCAAAAAACTTAGAAATTCTTGCAAGCATTCACCTATTTCCTGGTTTGTTGAATGATGGATTGTAAATGTTCCTTGGGTGTGATAAACTTTGATGCCTCATTTTTTTATCTATATTCTAATATGAAAATAGATTCAGCATATATTTACCATTTTTTTTATTGGAATTGGAATTTGGCACTGAGATTATATATTTTTGAAATTTTTAATACAAAAAAAAATTCAACATTCTAAATTGTATTTTTAAATATAAAAATTGTTCTTAATATTTTCAAATATAGACATGTAGAAATATGTATATGTGGAAAATAGTCGAAGCTATTTTTTCTTTTTTTTCCAAATAAAACACGAAAATGTTGTCCTCTTAAACTACACTCACATGGATTGTTAAGTATTCAATTTTGTTATTCACCACCCTTACATCTTTGATATTGAAAATCATAGGTGGCCACACAATTTTAATCACCTTTTTCATAACTTTGTTAGCGAAATTGTGAAAATTGTATTTGACTTAAACTAGGAAACTAAATTAAATTTTACTAACTAAATTGTTGTGCTCATAATTCCTTATTTATATTGCAATTTTTTATACATATTACTTGTTATATTATCATGTATATATTGATATCTGAGTTTTCTAAATAAGTATTATAAATAAAAAGAATGAAATGATATGCAATTTTATTTTGATTAAGCTTTTTTAGCAGGAAGAGGAGGAGGAGGAGGAGGAGGTGGAGGCGGAGGTCGAGGAGGTAGAGGAGAGGAGGAGGAGGAGATAGAGGAAAATGCGGAGGAGGCAGAGGAGAGGAGGAGGAGGAGGCAAAGGAGGAGTATGAGGTGGAGGTGAAGGTAGAGTTGGAGGAGGAGGTGGAGGAGGTAGACGAGGCAGAGGTGGAGGTAGGGGAGAAGGAGGTGGGGGAGGAGGAGGAGGAGATGGAAGCAAAGGAGGAGGAGCACAAGGAGGAGGAGGTGGTGGTGTGGAGGAGGAGCAACTGAAGGCAAAGATGGCAGTGAGAGAGGAGGCAACGGAGGAGGCAGGGCAAGAGGAGGAGGAGGTGGAGGGGATGGGGAAGTAGGGAGGGGGTGTAGATAATTGCAAAGGAAGCAGTGGAGGCAAAGGAGGTGGGCGAGGAGGAGGAGGAAAAGGGAAAGGCAGCGGCATTGGCAGTGGTGGTGGTGGTTGTGGCGGATGAAGAGGAGGGGCATGTGGTGGTGATGGTTCTGGCAGAGGTGGAGGAGGAGGAGGGGGTGAAGGTGGTTGAGGAGGAGGTGGAGGTTGTGGTAGAGGCGGAGTAGGAGGACGAGGTGGAGGAGGTGGTGGTGGGAGAGGAAGAGGA
>APFE030289193.1:9514-22417 GCA_000404065.3 Pinus taeda | reverse complement strand
TAAGCTTTATGAATTTTTTTTGTTCACAAAAAAAATATTTTAAGAATAACTGATTTCTTCAGAGGAAAGATTTGTATATATATTTTATGTTATTTTCAAATTTAATACAAATTTAAAATTAATTTTTTCAAGAATAAGTAAAGTTTCATCATGATCTATGTTATATGTAAAGATGGAATAATATTTTAGAGGTTTGTGTAATTTTATATCAATTTATATCTCTAAAAATTAAACATAGAGTTGATATTTTAAGTGTAGGAAAGAAGTAAATTTTGTACAATATTAAATAAATTAATATACAAATACATTATCATAGCTCATAAATATAGCAATTATTAGCCAAAAGTAAAATAGTTTGTCATGAACATTGTCAAGGGGTTAATTCAAACACTTTATTGTCAAAATTTCATGAATAGAAAACTTGTGATTTATGAAGAATTAGGTGTTGGATTTTCATTTTTTATGATTTCAATAAATTCAAAAATCTCATTTTTTTTAAGATTATATTTATTTAGTGGTTAAATTCCAACTTCATATAAGGAGGTTGTAATGTTGTGCAAATTTCAATGCTATTTTCATTTTTAATGATTTCTGTGAAATCAACACCCTAAAATATTTTATTTCATATAATTTTACATAATGAAATTGCACTTTCAAATTTATATAGCTAATTCCATGCCAAATAATTTTTAAAATGCTAAACAATAGGAATTTTAAACAATGTTTAACCCACACCCTTGTGACCTTGTGAACCCTTGTTAATAAAATAGTCACCAAAGTTTGTTTTCTACAATTACATTTATCTAACTCGATATTAATCTTTAAACAAATTTAAAGCTATTAATTTTAATTTTAATGACTTTAAAACTATAAAAATATTAATCATTAAAAATTACAAAGATTAAGACAATTCTTACATGGAATATCAGAGTGCTCATAAACATTACCTAATTAGTATATTACAATCAAAGTAGTTCCATATATATCTTAGCTTTGCATCTAGTCGTTGCCGCCACTTCAAACCCTCAAGCTCGAGTTAGGGTGATAGTTGGATCTCCAGGCTTGAAGACTTTTTCTTCCCTTCCAACATTGGAAATAATATCAACTGTCTCAAAGGGTTTTCCTCCCCATTCTACAATGGTATTAACTGAGGAAAATTTAAACTTGTTTTCGGGGTTGGAGGAGTCATCGTTTCAAGGTTTCAAGGTCATGGTTTTTTGATAAGTTCTAATCAATCACAATGTTTCGTCTTGGAACCTCTAGTTAAGTTCCTTCCTAGGGTTTCTCAATGATGCAGAACATGCTAGAGTAGCAATGGGTGGGATTGATGTGCTGTCACAATTTTCTAGTGGTTACCTGATTGCAAGTGAATTAGGATTTGATAGTCCTCAATGAGCATGAGTGGCTTCTTATGGGGTTTACCTTATCGAGTTGATAAGGGTTGGGGTGGAAAGCTCTAGAATTGGGCCTCAATTTTTAGGGGTTTTTCATGCACCATTAACGTAGGTCGTACAATGTTTGGTAGCATCTGGAGTGTGGTAGAGGATTTCAGTGGGGCTTTCCCTTTTGAGTAGATATGTGTCTTTTTTTAAGGACTCCCAAATTGTGGAATTGTTGTGGTAGAATTTTATATAAACACGAGAGGAAAGAGTGGGGTTCAAACTTCATAGGGGGAAACACCTATAGTGTGAACTGAGGCCACGCCGACGTTTGAAAAGAAGCATAAGAAAGTTAAATGCACCAAGGTTAACTTTGATTTGGAGAACTTGGCTCTTAGTGAAGGCATGTAGTTTGAGGAAGTTATGGAAACTTCTAAGCGGGTGTTGGTAGGCCAAGTTTACAAATGGGAATTCTTTGTAGAAAACCGTCGAGAATGGGTTAAGTTGATATGGGAGAAGGACCTTCCAAAGTTACCGGTGGTCAAAACTCTCATGAGAGGTTGGTTTATGTTAAGATTTAACATGACAGATGTTGTTAATTGGGTTTTGAGCAAGATGTGAGCAAGACATGGTGCATAGATTTGGCTCGAGTCTTTCTAAAGAGGTGGATTCCTATTTTTGATGCCAGTAGAGAAAGGCTAGGAGTTGGCTGGGTCTCGCTAAGACACCTAGGTTTTAACACGAATTTTTGGTTAAAATACATCTCTTGAACTATTGGGTACATGTCGGGGTCTTTTGTGGAAGTAGACATATTATTCAAAGAGACTCGAAGAATGACTATAGTTCGAATTATGGTAAATATGGACTTTTGTGAGGGTTTGATTGCAACTTTGAAATCACTTATCGAGGGTTGTCTCACAGGTAAATTCTTGACTATGAGGGCATCCATTTTTGATGTTGCAGATGTCATAACGTGGGTCATGTTATAAAGGGCTGTCCTCTGCCTTACTCTGGGAGGAAAGGGAGGAAGATTCACATCGAGGGGATCTCAAGGAGAAATAAGGAGAAATCCTCTGATGTTCAGAAGTTGATGATGTATTCTTTTGTACAATGGAAAAAATAGTTCTAGAGTAGTCCGATGGATGAAGGCATAAGCATTGAGATGCAAGCTCCTACCTCGATATCTCAGGAGATTAGTTTTCCCTCTTTTTATGGGCCTGTGAAAGGTATTATTTTGTCTTCCCTCCCTGTATCTAATCTCACTAGATATTTTTCCTTTTTGGATATGAACTTGATCCCTTCATCTTCATTGGCATGCTCATCGTCATGTAATGTATCTTTTGGTCTTTGTTTGGGCTTTGCCGCCTATACCATCACCAATGTTTCTGTCATGTATCTTTTGGTCTTTGTTTGGGCTTTGCCGCCTATACCATCACCAATGTTTCTGTCAGGTGCCCATCACCTATTCCCTCCCTTACTCTTTCTAGGGACTCGATGACGTCCTTTCATACTTGTTCCAATAAAAATATTAGGTTTAAAGTTAAACCTATGATGTCATTGGAGGCCACGGGTGGTTCATGTTCTCCCTCTCCTTCTAAGGCCACCAGGAACCCTCGAGGCAAACAATCTAACATATTTAGGGCCAAACTGAAAGCTAGCTAGGATGTTGTAGTAAGAAGGAACAAATCCATTGTTGGGGCACTTAGACTAGTGCAAGACCCTATCCCTAGTCCCTTATGATATTCATTTCTTTCAATTATCGAGGGTTGGCTTGTCCCTCCAAAATAGTAGCTCTCAAGCGTCTGATGCTTTTAGAGCATTTTGACATTTTTCTTCAAGAAACTCTTGATAGTGGAGATGGTGTGGTGAAAATGTTGGAATCCATGGATCCAAGTTGGAGTTTTGTTATAATTGATGTTAGAGGGAATTATGGAGGAATAATGGTGGGTTTTAACCTAATATCCACAAAAATCTTAACTTTGTGGGGTTTGGAAAGGATCTTGGGGGTTGATATCTCTGTGGCTAAATTGGGTATGGATATTAATTTGGTGAATATCTATGGGCCTTGCCAAGATAGAAATGTTTTTTGGGAAATTTTGATGGATCATTCTTTCATGAATTCTAATAATTTGGTTTTCAGGGGTGACATGAATTTATCCTTGGGTGCCTCAGAAATTTGGGGGCAACATGCCCACCCTAATCCTCTATTTTATTTCTTTTCCCACCTCCTATAGTCTCAAGGGATTTTTGATGTCGATGTGATAAATTATAAACCAACTTGGTGTAATTGGAGAATTGGAGAAGCCATGATTACCCGAAGGATTGATCATTTTCTGGTAGTTAAATATTTGTGGGAAAGAATCTCACTCTTTCAACAGTGGATTGGAGTGGGTGGTAGCTATGATCACCATCCTACTTTCCTTAAATTAAAAGATGGAATAAGAAAGCCAAGATCCCCATTTAAATTTAACTTGGTCTCGCTGAAGGACAAAAATTTTCGTAACCTAATGGTGGAGCATTTGACCCCCTATAGCCTAGAAAGGGAAGGATCTATCCTGGTTCAATTTTCGAATAATCTCAAAAGACTCCAAAGGGATACTATTGAATGGTCAAAGGAAAAAACACAAAGGAATGAGGAAGCCTTAAAGTAGGTAGAGAGAATATTGGAGTAGTTAGAAGATTTGGAAGGGGGGGATATTTGTTGGTGGAATCTAAACAAAGAATCATTCAGTTAGAAGCTACCAGAAAGAGAATTTTGGAGGAAAAGGAGGAGACCTAGAGGTTAAAAAGTAGCGTTATTTGGCCGAAGAGTAGGGACAAAAACATAATTTTTTTCCAACAATTTTCAAAGCGTCATTGGCCTATCAACTCTATTTGGGAATTAGATGATCTGAATGGAGGTCAGGATTCAAACTTCGAATCCTTTGCCAAGTTAGGTATCAATCATTTCAGCTCCCTGTTCAAGGCTCCTTAGGAATCCTCTTTAGCGGAGGTGATAGACATGGCTCATCACTTTCCTAGATTCACCGATGGTGGTGCCAATTACTCTCTCATGGAGTCATTTCTTGAGGGAGAGTTGCAGAAGGTCCTACATAGATTTCATTGGGATAAAAGTCTGGGTATTGATGGATGGCTAGTCAAATTCTTCTTTGAATTATTTGATATATAAGGGGATGACCTCTTAAAAGTGGTTGAATATTGCAAACAAACTTGAAGGATGTATGATGCATTCAACTCCACCTTTACTGTTCTTATAACAAACATTGATTCCCCTGATACCTTTTATGAATTTAGCCATATTTATTTATGTGACAACTTTTACAAAATCATTACAAAAATGATTGTAAATAGATTGAAGTTGGTTCTTTCTCAGAATATTTCAAAGGAGCAATTTGCTTTCCTGGAAGGCAAGCACATTCATGAGGTCACTGGGGTTGCATAGGAGGGTCTCCATAGCTTAAACACAAAGAATTTAAAAGGAAAGGTACTTAAAATTTACCTATCTAAGGCATATGACAAAGTTATTTAGATCTACATTAGAATTTTGTTGACACACCTAGGTTTTGAAGTAAGTTTCATCAATTGGATAATGTGTTGTATTACATCAGTATCTTGTAGTGCTTATAAATGGATCAACTTCTTATTTTTTTCATGCTAAGAGAGGTCTATTCCAAGGATGTCCACCGTCACCATTATTATTTCTTCTAGTAGTACAAGTTTTAAGTAGATTGTTAGCAAATTCGAAAAGGAGGGGTGATCTAAAAGGTGCTACAGTGGCAGGTGATTTGGTAATTACACATATTTTGTTTGTCAATGACATTCTTCTGTTCAGTGATGGGTCTAGAAGGGATCTAATAAATATCAAAGCAACACTATCTTTGTTAAAAAGGGATACATGTATGATGATAACTCTTCAGAAATCAACTTTGTTTGGAGTGTGTCTGTCTAGAGAGGATCTTACAAATGCCCAAAATTTCTTTCCTTCCCATTCAAATATCTTTGATGAAGGGATCAAATATTTGGGTTTTCACTTGAAACCCAATGACTACAAGAGGTGGATATACATTTGTTTTTATGTAAGATCGAAAAAAGATCAAAGGTTTGGAGGTTTAGGTGGCTTTCTTAGGCATGGAGACTTATGCTCATAAAATATGTTTTAGAAGCTATCCCGATATTTTGGATGTTGTTATCTTGGATTCCTGAAGGGATCTTAGTTTTTTTTGTAAGAGATCTTGTAGATTTATTTGGTTGGGATTAAAGGACGACAAATTTTTCCCTTAGGTAAAAAGGAGTATAATTACTCTCCCAAAGAAATGGTGAGGTTGGGGTCTGAAAATTTTGGTTTCTTTCTCAAAGATATTAGCCACCATGGTAGGATGGGAGTTGATATCCTCAATAAGATTATGGATATAAGTGGTTTACATAAAGTACATTTTCATCAACTTTGTTGAAGACTAGATCATATCCCCAAACAAGGATAACCAAATGTTTATGTGGTTTGGAAAAAAATTATCGAGTCATTCAATGTAATTGAGTAGGGGCTAGAGGTTAGCATGGAAGGTTGGTTCTAGTAAAAGAGTCAAAATTGGACAAGGCCCACGGGTTGGATGTGGGGAGAATTATATCATATCACAGGAGATGAATTCCTTAATTCAAATGGGAGAAGAACCCTAAAACAATTGGCATATCTAGACAATAATTCTATCTGGGTCAATACATGGCTATAATTATAGTACCTCGATCAAAAATTCTCACGTCAGGTTGAGGGATAGGGAAGACATTTTGCACTTGTTTCAATCTCCTAAAGGGGAATACATGCCAAATATAGGTTATTTATTCATCATAGTTGACAAAGATCCCAAAGTATTAGTATGGTGATGGAAGAAGTTGTGGAGGATAAACTTCCTCAAGAAATCTAGACTCTTTCAATGGTGCATCTTGGAAAATAAGCTTTCCACTGGTGAAAAGTTGAAAAATAGATCCTTCTATGGGCTGAGTTAGTGCCCACTTTACAAAGATATAGATGAAACAATGGACCACCTACTTTTGGTATGCACTTTTTCTAGGGTTGTTTGGAATACTCTTCTCACTTCTTTTTCAATTGATTTAATATGACAACATATATCTTGCTATGAAGCCTGACATTCTTGGAGGGAACATGCATATCCAAGTAAGCTCATAATTAATCTCCTACCCATTATCAATTGATGGATATGGATATCACAAAACCATGTTATTTTCCAAGAGAAAGTAACAAATCCTAAAAGAGTGGCAGCTCATTCTATGGCCATATACAATTTGATCGCGAATGAAAACACTAGATGCATGCCTCGAAATATCACTCCTGAAGAAGTATATCGTTCTTGACCCTGTGATTATTTCAATGGTGCTTCCTAGGAGGGGGGTGAGTGTGGGGATGGGGAAGTTCTTTATTTAAATGAGAACCATTCTTTCAAACACCAAAGTGGATTGGGTAGGGCCTCTAATAATTATGCCAAACTACCTAGTATAAAGCTTGTGTTATTATTTTCTATTAAAAATGGATGCAAGCGACTCCATATCTTTGGTGATTCTTTAAAAATTGTTAACTAGTTTAATGAAGTTTCTAGGTGTCACATGCACATGCTCATTCCCAACGTGGAGGAGGTCTTGCAGTTGAAAACAAGTTTTGATCAAATTTCTTGTTGTCATATTTATAGGGAGGGGAATTCCATTGTTGATGGCCTTTCCAAAGTAGGAGTGCAACAAGCATTGGGTATACAGAAGAGTATGGAACAAGTCAGAGATACATTTTATGAGTTCTACCATAGGCCTTTTATAGAAGGCTTATAGGTGAAAAATCCACAGGATTGAGGACCACATATTTCTTCTCACAACTCTTTATGGAAATTTATGTTTTATGATATTTCTCTCATGGATGACAAGAGGTTATGTTAGTTATGGTTATGGTTATATGTTATTTTTTGTTTTGCATTGAAGAATAACAATATGGACTTGGGAAATGCCTCACATGCCTGTTTTGATCTGAACTTAAACAGGAACACAAAAAAATACAGATATAACCAATAATACAGAGTTGCAAAAGAAATAATACTTCATTTCATTAATATCAAATACTAAAATATGCTTACAAACAAAATGGAAATAAGACTAGCTCGGGCGATGGTAGCTTATCTCTGAGAAGAGATGTGGCAGCTACATGCCTCTGAACTGTGTTACAATGAGGCTTGTAGGCCTATTTATTATTGAGAAACAATGGAACACCCTCAACATCCAAAAACCTAACCCTAGAAGATGAAGCACCAAAACTATGGGCCTCGTTTGGGTAAATTGGTACATCAACTTCCTGGGGTCATAACTTTGGCATACGATCTCTGTTTGATGCCCGCAATACCTCGTTAGAAATATCTATTCAAGGGATAAAAATTTTGAGTGCCCAACATGGGTCAAAGACCCATGTTGCCCCGATTTTCCCAAAAATGTCGTTTAGGGCCTCAAAATGATTCTTGAATTTTAGGACTAGAAAAACTACCAAAAATAGTAAATTATGTTACAATTAAGTAAACTGAAAAACTGAAAGAAACAGTGGTGGGGGTCCAAGTGGAATAGGTGGGTGGCCACCAACATCCACCAGGATCAGTCCTCCCCCTTTAGGAAGAAATGGTCCCCATTATGTTGAGTTCCTCCATGAGATAGGGAAACTTCTGTTGAACTTGGTCCCTGGTGAGACACTTGCCTTGGTGCAGAAGTTTTCCAACTTTGACAACCCGATATAGTTGGACCTTTTACTGGCAAGTTTTCTTGACATTTATGTCCATAATATAATCAGTTGTGCCCTATTCCTTGCAATCTGGGTTTAACTTTGTTCGTGTGAGCTGTTCTACAATGTCTGATGTGTCTAGTAATGGTGGGAAGTATGGTCGAAGGCGGTCAACATTGAACACTAGGTAGAAGCCAAGGAATGGGGGAATGTTGAGCTCAAAATCATTGTCTCCCATAGCCTTGGTAATGGTTAAAGGACTATATCAGAGTGGTCTGAGCTTTCGATGGGCTCTAGTAAGGTGTTTTTTCTGCAAATGCAACCAAAGTTTGTCTCCCACCTAAAACTTGTGTGGCGCTCGATGTTGATCATGTCGCTACTTGTACTTGGCATTTGACTTCTCCAAGATGTCGTGAACTTGTTGGCATATGTGTTGGATGCATTCAATAAATCTCGTCACTTTATCAACCTTAGACAATACATGTATGGATTATGTTTGTGTAGTCGCATGAGGCATGACAACATCAATCAAACACAATGGTTGAAATCCTAGACCCACTTGAAAGTGACTGTGACCAGTCGAGCTATGGAGAGCTCTATTATAATTGTGCTACACATAAGGGAAGACTCTCATCCCAGGTTCATGGATTCTTGGAGTTGTACATAGAAAGTATGTGCACTATCATCCTATTGACGACCTCCATTTTGCCATCAGTCTGGGGATGCAAAGAAGTCAACATGGTTAGCTTGGTGTCCAATAGTGTCTAGAGGCTTGACCAGAATATGCTCAGGAACTTGCTATTTGATCTGATATAATGGTCTGAGGGATCCCAAAATGTACCCATACTCGTTCAAAGAAGAGTTTGGTAGTTTCCTCTGCTATGATACTCTTCTTGCAGGCTGCCAATATAGCCATCTTAGAAAATGTGTCCACGACCACAAATACACACTTGTTACCATGCTTGGTAGAAGGGAGGCTAGACATATAGTCCATGGAGATGGATTCCCATGGCTAGCTTGGAGTAGGCAGAATAGTGTACAGACCTTGCTTCTTGATGGTTGGCTTGGTGATGGCACATGCAGTGCATGATTTGATATATTTTCCACAATCCACTTGGAGTTTGGGCCAATAAAAGTACTTTGGTAGTACAACCACAGTTTTCTCCACACCAAAGTGTACTATGACCAAACTATAGTGTGCCTCCCAAATCACCTTGGAAAGCTCGCTTGAAGGAACACAAAGGTGGCCCATGTAGCATAATAATGTGTATTGGAGGTGGAAATCAGGAACTTGCATTCCATCTACTAGCATCTTGTATGTGGAGGTGAACTTCGGATAATTTTTGTGTAGTTGCATCCATCTAGAGGCCTTGTGGCCACAATGGTTGAGAATCGTAGTCAATGCTACAACTAGGGGTCAGCTGAGGTAGTTTGCAACATTTTTGGTGATTCCCTTTTTGTATTTAATGTTCAAGTGGAATTGGTTCAAATATGTAGACCACTTATGATGGTGATCGTTCTGCAACTTCCCTTATGTTTGTAAAAACTAAAGAGGTCAGTGATCAGTGTGGATGATCGTCTCCTTCACCATAATGTAATGTTGCCATTTCCAGCAAACCTGCATGATGGAATACATCTATTTATCATAGGCGGGGTACTTCTGAATTGTATCAGAAAGTGTCTCACTGTGATAGGTCACTCAATGCTCGTGTTGGGTGAGGACTGCACCAAAAACATAGTTTGAGATGTCTGTCTCAATTTCAAATGGCTATTGTAGGTCTAGCAATGTGAGTATTGGTGTAGATAAAGTGAATGCGTCAACTCAATGAATGCCTTATGTTGGAACTCAGACCAGGAAAACTTTTCTTTCACCCAACCCTTAGTAATCCGACCCAAAGGCCAAGTGATATGGGAGAATCCCAACACAAACCTCCAATAAAAATTTGCAAGGCCCAAAAAGTTACGAAGCTCTGTTAGAGTGGTCGAGGCTAGCCAATTTTGAATGATTTGGATCTTAGTTAGATCCACATGCATGACACACTCATCTATGATGTAACCCAAATATTGGACTTGGCTCATGCCAAAGGTGCATTTCTCCAAGTTGGCACACAGTTTGTGTTGTCGAAGGGTTTGAATGACTTGTCGAATGTGTTGCAAGTGTTCTTCCCAACTCTGGCTGAATATGAGGATGTCATCTAAATAAACAACCATGAATGAGTGGGTGAAGGGCTGCACGATTTCATCCACAAGCCTCATAAAAGTAGTAGGGGCATTTGTTAACCTGAAGGGAATAGCCAACCATTCAAAAAGGCCTTCCTTAGATTTGAAGGCGGTCTTCCATACATCTGTGGGCTTTATTGGAACCTGGTGATAGCCAGACTTCGGGTCGATCTTGCTAAAATACTTGGCCCCCTTGAGTTGGTTTAGAAGGTCATCAATCCGAGGGATTGGATACCTGTTCCTGATAGTGATTTTGTTTAGTGCCCGATAATTAATGCAGAGCCTCTAGGTACCATCCTTCTTTTGTAAAAGTACAATCGGGCTCCCACAAGGCAAGGAACTTGGTCGGATGTACCCTTTTTGCAGTAACTTCTAGAATTTTCGCTTAATCTCTTCATTTTCCAGAATGGAGTGGCGATAATCGGCTTGTTGGGTAGAGGTGCTCCATGAGTCAGATCGATCAAATGCTTGACCTGACAGGGCAAGGGTACCCCTGTGGGTGAGGAGAAGATGTCCTTGTATTCTTCCATGACTGTATCCGCTTACTTCTTCTACGTGGAGGAATGCTTCTAGGAAGCCATGGATGTGGCTACAATATTTTCCTTATTTTGAGAATGAATCAGAATGAAAACAAATTTCCCAGTCTGTGAGATGATCTTACTGCATTGCTTAGCAGAGATAAAAGAGATGGCGGTAGGCGGGGCTACCTTTGATATCTTGTATAACTTACCACCCAAATAAATAATAACAGAGTGGGGTCTAGACTCATATACATCATGTCGCTTCCACAAGTATGGTTGTCCTAATAATACATCACAAACTTCCAGAGGAGCAACATCACACAATACCTCATATGTGAAGAGCTTGATGCTGTAGGGAAGGCGACACTGCTGGCTGACGTGTTGATCTCATCCTTGTTGAATCCACTCAATTGTGTATGGTTATAGATGTGCTATAGTTGGTAGGCCCATCCGCTTCATGACCTCTACTGAAATGAGGTTCTTTTCACTCCCGCTGTTGACAATAAACTGTAGTGGAGAATCCTTCACCCACATATGTGAGTGGAATAGGCGTTCCCCCTCCTCTAGATATTCAAGCTCAATCTTCTGGATCTTGGTGGTGGCCACAGTGGCACTAGGCTTCGTGTCAATGATTTGCTTCCCTTTTTCATTCCCCTTGTTGGGTTCTAACTTAGAGTTGAAACATGCGTTTGACTCGGAAGCCTTTAACTCGACCACCATTGACGGCTTGGCTCGACACTCACTTGTGTTGTGAGTGAACTCTTATGGAATTCACACCAATTTCTTGTGTCCTTCTTTGCCTTTGTGGTGTTGTTCTTTGCTTGCGGCTTTGATGCATTATCCTGGGCCACCCCAACTTGGCTTTGCCCTTTTCTCTACGGTTTGGGGGTGCGTTTGTCCTGCTTCGGATTCGCAGATCCAAAGTCTCGCTTTTTCTGTTTATACTTCTACTCAATCTTGATAGCGTATCGGTATGCTGTGTCGAGTGAGGAGATGTTCAAGAAGTCGTAGTACTTGAGTACCATATTCTTCTTAGAATCCTTGATACCCAACTTCATGCGAAGGGTATGAAA
This sequence comes from Pinus taeda, assembly GCA_000404065.3. Classification (NCBI taxonomy): domain Eukaryota; kingdom Viridiplantae; phylum Streptophyta; class Pinopsida; order Pinales; family Pinaceae; genus Pinus; species Pinus taeda. Next base: position 10,464 of record APFE030289193.1, on the reverse strand, counting down.
AACATTGGTAAACTATGGAATGTCCTGGTCCCATCCCTGCCGCAACGTGGTCCACTTTATGTATTTATCCTCATAACTCCTGACATGGTAGTACTGCTCCTTGGTGGCGTCCCGGGAGGAATTCCAAGTTAGTGTGATTGAAAATAGTGAGGGTGTACTTTCGTCCTTCTCACAGTAGATTTCCCACCAGTCCTTGATGTGGGGGGCAACTTTGAGAAATGAAAAAGTAATCTTTTTCCAGCCAAAAAAATCATGAACAAAAAATATCTTCTATCAGATTTAACCATTTATCTATGGTGTCCGCATCTATATGACCCTCAAATATTGAGATGTCTTTATTACTTAAATGTAAGAATTTGAAGCCTCAATAGTGTTTCATCATTAATACATTATTGCATAATGGGTTATAACTAAATTTATAAAAAATTATTTTAAAATTTTATTAAATGAATATAATTTTTAATTTATTATATTAATTAAATAAAAATATATATGGTTTATTTTTATTTTATAGAAATTAAATTAAATTACTATTTATAAACTTTGTTATATTAAATATATAATATATATAAGGTTAAATATTTAATTTAAAATTTTCTTTAAAAATGTAAAGATCAGTGTGATTAAAAATGTAAAAAAGTGGAAATCAAGTTTATATTATTTATAAAAAAATTTGATTATTTCCAAATAACATCCATATAAAATTATAGATAATTGTTTAACCTTAGTATTGTTGCAATTTGTCATCAGGGAAACCAAAATTATTGATGGACAGTGGTGTACTTTTTAATAGTAAAAATCATCATAGAATAAACTAGCTAGCTTGTGGTTCAAATTTTTGACATAAAAATCATGATAGAATAAACTAGCTTGTGGTTTAAATTTCTGACATAACTTAGGTTAGGGAAAAAAATAAAAATTAAATAAAACTAATATTTTTATATAAATGA
>APFE030289192.1:72389-89167 GCA_000404065.3 Pinus taeda | reverse complement strand
CTACAACAGTTTCATTTAGTCATCAAATATAAAAAGGGCATACATAACAAAGTTGCAGATATGTTATCTAGACCCATTATAAATGCATCTACCATACTTAAGCATAATTCTGTGTTGCATGAAAGCTACATAAAACAGTATGCTCAGGACATGGATTTTAAAGATGTATATGCAACTTTGAGTCAAGGCAAAAGAGTAGAAGAATTAGACTATCATGTGAAGGACTGACTCTTATATCATTGTGGGAAACTCTGCATTCCACAAACTGAAAGAGTAAAGATAATTAGGGAAGCCCACACTTCTCTGATATCAGTTCACTTTGGAGTAAGTAAAACAGTTGCACAACTGCAAAGGTTCTGCTATTGGCCGAGAATGAGTGAGATAGTTTCTAGATATATAAAGGGGTGTGCTATGTGTGCTAAAAGCAAGCCCAGCAACAGGAAACTAGGCTTGTACACTCCCTTTCCAGTTCCTTCTCACCCTTGGGAAAGCATTTTCATGGATTTCGTTGGAGGACTGCCTAAATCTAGGAAAGGTCATGACTATCTATATGTTGTTGTAGATAGGTTCAGAAAATGTGTATTTTAATACCCTGTAGTAAACAGATTACAGCTGAACAAACTGCAAAATTTTTCTTTGAACATGTATGGGTTCATTTTGGATTACCCACCTCTATTATATATGATCGAGACACCCGATTTGTGGGGAAGTTTTGGTCTAGTCTGTGGGAACTTATGGACACCAAATTAAAGAAAAGCACAGGTTTTCATCCACAAACAGATGGCCAGACAGAAGCAGTTAACAAGACAGTGATTCAGTTACTGAGAGGATATTGCAACAAACATCCTAAGCTTTGGGATGAGCATTTGTGTTATGTGCAGAATGCTTACAATAGAGCCAGACATTCTTCTACACAAAGATCTCCTTTTGAGACCTACTTTGGTTTCATACCAAGGTCTCCTTTGGATTTTGTCTTTGGTAAAGATACCATGGTTGATGGACACAATGATGTGGACAAAGCAACTAGGTTCATTGAATAGATCCAGGAGATCCACCAGGCAGTACAGGAACAGCTAGAAAAGAGCCAGGCCAAGTACAAGGCTAGGCATGATAAGCATCGGATGGAGCATAGTTTTCAAGTTGGAGACCAAGTCTGGCTGTATATCAGCAAGGATAGGATGCAAGGTGAAGGTAAGAAGCTAAAACCTATCAGGTATGGACCCTTCATGATACTTGAGAAGATTGGTGAAAATGCTTTCCGCCTTGATCTGCCAGCTTACATGCACATCTACTCAGTCGTGAACGCAGATTGCTTGAGATTGTTTGAACCTTCAATGATTGAGGACCCTGAAGAGCAGAGTTAATTGCCTTCTGTTGATGACCTACTGCCGAAATATCTTAATGAGTTGCAGGAAGATACAGTGCTAGACAGGAAGGTAAGGACAACGCTTAGTGGACAGGTGGAATACCTCCAAATTGGGCTCAAAGGTTCGAAGCCGAGCAGTGCGAAGTGGATTGAGATTGGACAAGTAAGACAACAATTTCCTCACTTAGTCGATGCTTGAAGAAAACCAACTTTTGGTGGTCCAAAAGCTTTTCAGTTGGGAGGCCATGATCTGAATCGGATCCATAAACGACTGTCATAGAACCGTGACTAATACAGGTCGAACAAATTCTTGAAGAATCCAAACCACAGTGGAAAACACCCTGAACCAGTGGCCATGGCAGCCGGTGTGGAACGACGACGACCTCGGTCAAAGCGCGCTAACCGAGGCCCATGGAGACTGCGCAGGAGGTCAAAATAGCTCCTGGGAGCCCCGGTTCGGGAAAAGGAGCTGGTTTTCGATTCGCTGGGCAAACATGGCAGAAATGGTAGAGCTTAAGCGCTTGGTCACGTTGGGAGCTAGGAGACCGCAGGCGGAAAAAGGTAAAAAGCGCCAACGTACGATGGTGGGACCCATGGCCTGGAAACCGGCGGTTTGATCGGGACGCCCTTGAATGGTAAGCGGTTTGGAGAAAGCAGAGCGATCACAATCAGTAATCGATGCATGGCAGTGGAGGAGAGAGAAAAACCGCTGCGAGAAAAACCGCTGCGATCGCACATTATCGGTCGAGCAAGTCAACCGCGCTCGACGTGCGAATGACGTTGGATCTGGAGGGGCCCAGATCAGACGGCTGAGATTGCGTCCGATAGACAGAGCAGAATTGACAAGGGATTAAGCCGCGATTTAAGAGGATTTGGAATCCGTTGACCGCCACGGTGGAGAAAGCAACGAATCGACAAGCGGGTTGGCGCAGTTCCGATGGAGACACGTGGCTACTCCCTGAGAATTATGTTGACGCCGAACAGGGAATTCCAAGCACACATGCGACAGGCGATTTGATGCAGGAAGGAGAGGAAACGAACAGACACGGAGGTCGAATGGCTAAAGCCATGAGCAGAGACAGCGAACAAGAGATCAGAGGAGAGAGGAGAGATTCAGAGTCCAAGCGACCAAGAGAGATAGTGAACAGTGAACCCTTTCGTGGGAGGAATGAGCACAGAGAGCAGTAAAGCCAAGCAGAGGAGATAGAGGGCCGAGCTGACCACAGGCAACATCGAGCACCAAAGAGCTTGAAGAATCAAGCCTTCCCATAGAGGAATTTGTCTGGATTGAGCATCACAGTTGTCTCTTTCCACTGTAGACCAAAGGTCACAGAGCTGGCAGGAAGAAAGGGAGTCTGTGAACTCTGAGTGGCTTGGGGAATCCAAGAACCACCCTGCCAAGCAAAATCTGCTGTTAGGAGAACTCATACCGAGTCCCTACATTGTAAATCTTTCGCTGAAAGACACAATAAAACAAGGCCACCACTAAAGCTGGACCGGAGACGTAGCCCTCGAGAATAGGGTGAACTCCTTATTAAAACCTGTTTGTGTCTTTGTGTTGCTTACTGGATTTCTCTGCTGTATTTCCATTTAAAATGTCTGTGTATTGGCAATCTGATCGATCCGTTGTTACAATTACACAGAACACACACCAGCACATGAGTCTGTAATACCTTTGTTTAATAAATCTTCAACTAAGGTTACTCATAGGGTGATTATCAGATCAGCGGGAGCGACATTTTCAGAAGCTCTCGGTTTGGGAGCGAATCCCGGAGCGTTTTTTATATAATATATATATTTTTTATATTTTGATGCATACATGCCAACAAAAACATGTAGAATGATGAATTAGATATAAAAAACATAGATTGAACCATATAACAACAAGCATCTAGAAGTTATAATCTTCATCAACCACGTCCACAAGTTAGTAACATACAACATATTGAATCTCATGAATCATGATTCATCAATATTAAAGTTTCAAGATTTCAAAATTCAATATAAAACATTTATCATTATTGATCACCAAAGTTGTACTTGTAAGCTAAGTGTAACCATTACGGCGAATAATATCTAACATGAAATGAAATGTTATAAAATGAAATGAAACAACTTTCAACTTTCACAAAGCATCATATTCATAATTCATTACCAATGAGTTATAATTGCCAACTTCAAACTTCAAACTTAAATTGTCATATAGTGTTTACAAAAAATATCATAATAAATATGAAAGAGTCAACAGCTATAAAAACTACTAGAAACTAGAAAAGACAAGTAAATCTATTATCTATTGCTAATGCTTGGGCCCCTTTTCGCTGCGAGAAATGTCTAATTTTTTAGTCTTGTTGGAAGATCAAGATCTTTGTCATTAATATCACCCTCATTAACATAAGATAGAAAAAACATAGCATGTCAAGTCAAGATTTTGTTCGAGTGATGGTTACACTTTTAGTAGAGTCATGATAGAGGAATTTGACAACCAATGTCACTAACATCAAGGTACATAGAGGGATTGGTGCTCTTCATTAAATACTAGTTCCATACCCTAATACATGACAAACTCCAATGGAAACATTGCAATCCCCCCAATCTTTAAATCCTGAAAAACTAATAACTCTGCTGGATTTTGAATGAGATTTAAAATTCTACTTTCTCCATATGAAATCCAATGAGGTTGGAACACTCAAACATCCTGAGTCATTTCATGGTAATGTTATAAATTTAAGTAAGAATGTCACTTTTACTTTGAGAATTTAACATTTCCATGAATCACGTATCAATATTAGGGCCATAGGCTTGATAATTAGGTTGCCCCACTAAAAAATTATTTATTTCTTTGAAAAAAAATTGCGTTTGGAATGTTACTCCAAAAAGAAAATGCAAAAAAGGCTAGGGAGCGAAAATTTCGCCCCTGGATTCGCTCCCACGCGGGAGCGATTTCGGGAGCGTGCTGCTTGGTCGCGATGCAGGTTCGAGGGGGGGGGGTGGGGGGGAACCGCTCCCCCGCAACCCTGCATGAAAGTAAGAAGCTGACCAGGTATCAGGGATACTTGACCCTTATGAGCACCATCATTCAAAATGAACCTTCATCGTTCAAAGAAGCCGTGAAGCATCAAGTAAACGATGTCTGGGATGTGGTCCCCAGAACCCAGGACAAAACAGTTGTCACCTCAAAGTGGCTTTACAAAGTAAAGCATGGACCTAATGGGAGTGCTGAAATATATAAGGCTCACTTTGTTTCTCAAGGCTCCTCTCAAAACGAAGGTGTAGATTATGACGAGATATTTGCACCTGTTGCCTGATACACCACCATCCGCTCGATCATAGCCCTTGCTACTTCGCAAGGATGGAACTTACATCAGATGAATGTCACGGCCATGTTCTTGCATGGTTCGATTAAAGAGGAAGTCTATGTGGAACAAACCAAGGGGTTTGAGATTCATAATCGGGAATCTCACGTATGCAGGATGAAGAAATCCCTCTATGGGCTGAAGCAAGCACCCCGAGCTTGGTACGAGAGGATCGATAGCTACTTGATGAAGCTGGGATTCACTAGGAGTGACGCTAATCCAAACCTTTACTTTAAGGTTGAGAATGATAAGCCTCTCATACCGGTGTTGTATGTTGATGACCTCTTTCGGACAGGTGTTGACCCTCTCATTCACAAATGTAAGAGGGAGTTGGCTTCCGAATTTGAGATGAAGGACCTAGGACTGATGCACTATTTCCTGGGGCTAGAGGTATGGAAGAAGCCAGGAGAGATTTTCCTATCTCAAGGAAAATACGTGGTGAAGATATTGGAGAAATTCGGTATGGTGGATTGCAAGCTCGTGACTACCTCAATGGAGCTTAACTTCAAGAAGTTATGTAGTAGTGTTGTCAGACCTGCTTTGGAAAATGCTACTGAGTATCGTCAACTCATAGGAGCATTGATGTTCTTGGTGAACTCCCATCCGAATATATGTTTTGCAGTCAACACGTTGAGCCAATATATGGTTGAGCCTCATCACTCACATTGGATTGGTGCCAAGAATCTTCTGAGATATCTTCGGGGCACAATCACTCATGGATTGAGATACACTGTCGTAGATGTGAGGCTACATGGATATACTGATGCTGATTGGGGAGGCAGTGTGGTGGACCAAAAGAGCACTTCCGAGCATTGTTTCTCTTTGGGTTCTACCTCAATATCCTGGATGAGAAGAAAGTAGAAGTCGGTGGCTTTGAGCACCACTGAGGCAGAGTACATTGTTGCGAGTATGGTCTCCTGTGAGGCTATCTGGTTGAGGAAGCTCTTCAGTGAGCTATTTGGACATATGTTGGATACTACCATGATCCTATGCAACAACCAGAATGGGATTCGTTTATCAGAGAATACCATATTTCATGATCACTCCAAGCACATCGACATCAAGTACCACTTTATCTGGGATATAATACAGCGAAGAGCAATAAGGCTCCATCATATTGGGAGAGATGAGTAGGTCACCAACATTTTGATGAAGTCCCTGGGAAAGGTCAAATTCTTGACTTTCCGAAAACAACAAGGAGTTGTTGAGAGACCCTCTTATGAGGGTCCTATATGATGCATGCATTGAGCTCTGGGAGCTCCGGGGAGCTTGGGGTACTTTTGGAGCATGAGCGACCATAGGGTCACTCACCCTCCCCTAGCAGTGCGATGTGTACAGGGTGAATGGCTAAGCCTTTCTCTGTGATACCCCGTGGCGACATGTAGGCAGGATGAATGGTTCTTCCTTCTCCTGTCGAGACATCCTACCCATGCAGTCTAGGACTCATGGGAAGTACCTCTCATTTGGCCAATGAGGGGGAAATGAGGATAGGGACCATAGTAGTACCGATGGACACATCGTGTATCTACCATACTCCCTATGCTAGGATGACATTGATCTGGGATCAATTGGAACTGACTTCGGGTCAGTAAGAATGATATAGCATACTCTCTTCATTGGGACTGACTTCGGGTCAGTAAGAGCACTATTGGGCACTCTCTTTTATCTGGGACTAACTTTAGGTCAATAGAGGATGGTATGATACATCCTTGATCATTTTTTCTTCTTCATAGTTCAGCAGAGCAAACCAAAGCAGTGCAGGGCAGTGCATTTGATGGCAGAGATAGTACTGACAAACAGATGGATTAGTAGATGGAGTTCTCCCTAGTTGAGAGGGAGTGTTAAGATGTTGTCCGAATGCAGCTTTAGAGGAGTTATCACATAGTTGTCCAATCATTTTGTCACCCCGGTGTACAAGATGATATTTGAACAGGATCCACCCTGCATGTCGAAGGCAGCAATGGAGGCATCGATCGACATAGCTGATTGGTATGCCTCACCGTCCGGCACCTTCATACGGATGTACAGCGCAGAGAAGCCTCTGCATGTTCTATTGAAGTTTGGCTTGGAGAAACTCGTTATGCAGAAAGTATCATATCACATCTCGATCGGATTATCAGCTAGGCTGCACCGGAAGAAGGCAACTTGGCCCGCTCTTCAGTTGCAGATTGGGTTATACGAGATACGGAATTTTAAGCATGCGTATGTCGAAGAAGAGGAGATGAAGAAATATCCATTCGATGCCGAAAGTTACAACCTATATGACCCGCATTGTCTTGTCAAAGACCACTGCACGAGAATACAGTTTAATTGCATCCATGGGGCATGTCATTGGGCGGAGGAAGACCCCTGGATATATTGTTACAACTTCTCCAGACCCAATGAACCGATCGGCCTCGCTGTGAAATGGGTAGCGAAGTAGTGTGAAGCAGCATCCCAAAGAGCACCAGAAGCAGCAGCACTAGAGGTAAACATACCAGTGCGCAACAAAGGCAAGAGGAAGATTGTAGACAGCATGGAGCAGGAACAAAGCTGCAAGTTCTGAGCAGACCCACTTCTGTTGAAAGCATCTTTGGCAATAGAGGCGAAGAGGCAACAAAACGACGAGAGGAACACGCAAAGGCAGAGAGAAAAATGGAGAATGGAGGAAACAGAGAAGGAGTTGCATGAGTTGAAGGAGCAACTCCGGAAGGAACAGGCGCTGCACAAACATGAGAAGGAAGCGCAACAGAATAGGTACAGCAGGGGGGCATAGATGAAACTCCCCCCGTATAGGTAGTAGACTCATCAGAGCAGCTAGCATCAAGCAGACAACGTGAACAGTCGCAAGAACAAGACTTCGCTCAGGAGATAGAGAAGGCACTTGAACAGATGGATATGGATATGGAACAACAGGAGTTAGAGCAAGACATTGACCTCATGCCTCACCACCAAGACGTCGACCCACTAGCTTCACTGCATCCAGAAGAGGAGCAAGTTCCAAGCGACCAAGGAGACACTGAAATCTTTGGAGATCAGCCTGAAGGAGAGATGCACAACATCTCATTCGACGAGTCCCAACATAGAGTTGTGCAGTCTCGCAGACTGTCAACTCCAGATGATCATACATCTCCTGTGTAGTTTGAGGAACGAGTGATCGTGTCTGACGTGCGCAAACATCTAGCAGCATTGGCCGATGCTACCAGAGCATATGCCGAAGCCACTAGCTCAAGTGTTCGCTTCCTGATAGCTGAGAACGAGTGAATGGCTAAGGAGTTACAAACAACCAAGCAGGGAGGAGAATTAGTTACATCATCCGCCCGAGCAGAGTAGAAGAAGGCAATACTAGATGAAGTATTGTCCCTTGACATAGTGATGCAGGCGTTGTATTCCAAGTTTGGTACCATGCATAAGGTAGTTATCCATCTCAACGGTTGGCAACAACATGTGCTAGGAGAGCACGAATCTTGTCAAACACGCATGCTGCTATTGATTACATGCAAACATGGACAATGAGATACAAGACAGCCCTGCTACACTTGCCTAAGATGATGAAGCCTGGAGCAGTCAAGCTAAAGGCACGCATCTGGAGTCAAATCCAGAACTATGAAGATCTCCTGTAGCTCATCACTACCCTACAAGCTTCCCATGCATAGGTATTCAAGAGTATGGATGTTGTTGTGCGCGCACATGCGATCCCATCTATTGGGACACTCACCCAGGTGAAGACAAAGACACAGGTCCAACTGGAGCTTGACTCATACTTTGACGAGTTGATGCACATAGCCACCAGCCCAGACTTGGTGATCAGTGCAGACACCATGCACAAGTATGTTGTTGGTCTAGCCGCACTCAAGACAATGATGCACATGCTATCAGACGAGCTGAACAGAGGAGCCCGAGCAGTGTACTCGGATGCTATGGAGGCAAGAGTTTGTTTCCAGAAAGATGTCACCTTAGAGGACACAGACACCATCGCGTACTACCGAGCTTGGCATCAATTCGCTACTGTCAACCACCATGAGGATGTCGAAGAGTTGGTCTTCCAACAATTGTCTGAGTCATAGTGATGTCTTGCATGGCTTGCTCAAGCCTATTCTGTCTCACATGTGTACATGTGCAGATTGTATATAATGTCTTGTCAAGTGTAAGTTCAAGTGTCGATAGTTGGATGTAACAGTCATAGAGTAGATGAAGAGTCATGAGGGTAGTTGAACTATCACAAAGGGGAAAGTCAAGGGCCACCCCACCCTTTGCTATATATAGTCCCTCATAACTCATTGTAGAGGCTTTGGGTCAGCCAAGCTTCGAATAAGAGTATCTTAGAGAAAGCTTGGACAGTATTGTAACGAGCCTTAGCTTCTCCACTGTGCAGAGCTAGTATATCTCTTTGGAGGAGCAGGCAGTTGTGATTGTAACGTTCCGGCATCGGAGCTAGTGGTTGGACATGGATGTATTGTATGACTGGAACTTACACTTCTTAATATAACAAAGTCAGCACATTTCATGCATATGTCGTATTGTATTCCACATATCTTGTTTACTCTAAATGATATATGTATTTGTTTGCTTACGCATGCATGTATGGACTATTTTGGATAAGTATGTATGAATCTTATTGAAATGTGTTGATTGGTTTAACCATCACTTTGGATTGCTTGCTAACTTTCTTTCCAGCTGGTGATGCATCTTCACTCATGTGTTCCCTTCCAAGTCGCGTACTATTACAGGTTTCCAAGGGACACACTCACCCCGCTTTCTGTGTGTTAGAACCATTCATGCACCTTCTTTGACTCGCCACAGCTGCCACACCCTTGCTACCAACAAGGACATCTTACTTGCCTCTGTGCGAAACCGCGGTCAAGGCGATATAATACGACCCACTACTGGGACTCCTACACCAAACAGTCTGAGGCCTAATTGGAACTTCTTACTGGGGAGATCCACTGATATGTTGGCGGGTCCAACACCATTAAAATTTTTGGCGCTAGAAGGAGGGTTGATGACAAGTTGTGTCCTCTCATCCTGTTTTGAACCTTTGCACATCTATCATGGAGTCTTGCAAACTCAACCCTCCACAATGTTTTTCGCATGCCGAACCTATCAACATCACGAGGGAGTTTTTTGATCTCTTATTGAATATATGTATGATGGTGAAGGCAAAGTGGCCTGGCATGTGCTCTTACATGACTTTCTTGCCATACTTGACAAGGAAGATGGATGTTCTGATAAACAGGCCAGCCTGCTGCTTGCATACACACTTCGCGAATCCCCACTACGGTGGCTTTGCAGCCTACCGGCTGACAGCGTGCTCTCACTCGAGCAATTCTGTGATCTCATTGAAGATTCTTTCCATCATTTTGATCCAGAACATCTTGACCACCAATTGTTACAACAACGGAAGGCTCCGCATGAATCGCCTGATGATTTTTGGCAGCGCTTCTGTGTTTTGTAGTTTCAAGCTCCAAAGAGCCAGATGAAGTTTCAATATCTCATTGACAGATTCGAGTATTGCCTTATCAAATCTGTCAATCCCAAGAAGAAATATGAGCCCAAGCCTCGCTCAGCATACTTCAGTGATGGAATTGTGCAATCACAGATGGATATGCTCACTATCACAAGTGAATGTTTGTCGTCCCCTCATCAAACAACTCCACCACTGCAGAGTGATGCGAGAGAATAGGTGCACACATCAGTTCAACTGTCACATCTTCCCAGAATCACTTCACTTAATTTTCGCGCAGATTTGGTTGTGAGTCCATCAAGTTGTCATATGCATTTTGTCTCTTCGTACTCGGATGATATTGTCTTCTGTTTTTCCATTCCGGACTCTACACTTGTTGTGAACGAGGGTCAAGCCATTTGATGGAGTGGATGTTGCACAACAAACATGCATTGTCATTCATGAAGAGTATGACTGGGAACTTGAGCATCAACACTCGGCGAAGGATGACTCCCTTTTGTCCAAGCCTCTTCCGTTCTTTCCTGACATCGTTGGTGAACCTGCCATCCATGATTTCGCATGTGTATCTCCATCTACGAATGCACCCATTATTGATCACTCACAAGACACACCGGATGTCAGTCCATCATTCGACAACGGAGAGGATAAATTAATCATTGAAAATTCACCGACTTTTCATTTGCCTTTTCTGGAAACACAGAGGATGGATTTGTCCGCTTCTCATCTACCCCTCCGTTTGATTTATCAGATCATGAGGATGCCGATGAAATCATTGATTTTTTTTATCGTAGCTGTCGTGATCCATTTACTCCCATATTCGATCACGATGATGATTCTATCACAATTAATTTTTCGAAGCCACCTATTTATGATGATCTATCCGACGACGAAGTCGAAACATCTCAGACTGTCGAGGCACTTCAGCCCGCGCTGATGGTTATGTCAGGCCCTCGCTGTCCTGAGGTTGGTTTCACTTCCAATTAGAAAATTGTTGAATCACCCAAGGCTCCTCACACTCATCTGTATGTATTGAAGATCCATCTCACAAACAGATCATGCTTCCTCCATTTGAACTAGACGATTCCATCGCTCATGCATTGGAGGAATCTTACATTGCAAGCACACGTGCACGACGCAAGTTGTCTTTGTTTCTTTCGTTTACTTGCATGTCAAAGTCAAGAGTATGCGTATGCTTCACAGCTATGCGTAGTGTCGCACAACATCGTGATAAGTACACGGACCGCATATCATGTACTTGTACTCACTTACGTTCTGTGGACACATTTAAGCTTGAAGTGTGTTTGTCTTCATTGTTATATCTTTCTTGTTTGTTGGTTCACACAACCGGATTGCTCATGGACCATGCCTTCACCAACATGGGTCAACCAATGCGTCGCTCGCTGCATTGGAAGTATCACTTCACGTGATCAAGCCCATGCACCGTTAGCTTAGGAGTAGGAGTCATGTTTTCTTTTAGTTTGTTTGCTTACATGCTTGTTTGCTTACTTGCTTCGCATGTTTGTTTGTCTGCTTGCATGCTTGTTTGCTTACTTGCTTCGCATGTTTGTTTGTCTGCTTGCATGCTTGTTTGCTTACTTGCTTCGCATGTTTGTTTGTCTGCTTGCTTGTTTGCTTACTCACTTTGCTTTTGCATTTACTTCTGCTTTCGCTTTGTTTTCATTTGTTTGCTTGTTTTTGTTCATAGGTTAGTTTCGCATGAAACCGTGTGTGACTCTTTAAACAAGCTAGGTAAAGTACAAGAGGCCTTGTGCAGCTATCACTACTTGGTTATCTGTCATCCTCCCTCTGTATGAAGAACTTGTTACTTTTAGTCCATGATATGTTGATGGAAAATACATACTGTTCGAAGTGAACCTTGGCAAAAACACAACGCTTGCACGCTAACTAGTGTCACCTACTCTAGTTGGTTGTTTTTGGGCTAACCCTTGGCAGCTCAATCAAGTAGAGTAAGGTGAGGGGGAAAACCTTACCAAGCACATCAAAGGTATATAATAAACTACTTCTCTGAAGGAACAACCTCTTCTGCTCTAAATAAGTCGGGATCCCTCTTCCGCCTCTGAAATAAACAAGTGTTATGCATAGTTATGAAAAATTTAAAAAAAAAAAAAAAAAAGTGAAAATTTTCAAAAATGAAAAATGAAAGGCGAAAGAAGAGAAAGGATTCATTCGCAGAGAGGTGATGCAAGTAACTTCGTCGAGGTACTAACTAGGCTCGCTGGTAGGGGAGCGATGCTTGTGTTCCTGCGTGATTCCGTCGGGGTACTATCCAGACCCGTTGGCAGCAGAACAACACCAGAGATAAAACTAAGACTCTGACAACTATACTGCTTATGCAACAATATACCCCTCAACCCCAATCGAAACAACTGTGTTGACTTGGCTTGGAATGTGTGTCAACCGACCAAGAGCTTGGCAAATGCTACATCTTACGATCAAGCAAGTGTGGAAACCAAGATGAACTGAGAGCTGAACAATACTTCTAGAGGTTTTAGACTTGCTTTCCACGAACAAGGTCCATTCAAAGAGATGGAGTTCTACTAGTGTGTCGCCAAGTGTTGTAGAGGCTACAACCACCCTCCAAAATTTTGCCGTAGCTTCGTTTTGGAGCCTCCCTACCAACCATCCTCAGCAACATGTCTTGCACTATCAAGTACATAAGCTTTATTAGTTTTCTAGTAGATTGCCAGCCTATGCATATTAGCTTGTTGCATCCCCCTCACAGGTTGTTTCTCCAAACTTGGTCCAACTGCAAGCTGAGCAGCTCCCTCAAGAAATTGCGCAATTCTGGAGGGGAACCAGCCTTCCTTCCAAAAATTGTGCAATCTTGTTTGGCAACCTGCTGGGCTCCAAAATTGTGCAATCCTGCTTGTCAACCTTCACTAAAAAAACTACGCAATCTGTCCCAGTAGGACACCTCAGCTCAAAAATTGCACAATTCTGGGCAGCAGTCAACTGCTCAGCATAGAAATTGTGCAATCCTTTTGGGTAGCCAGCCCATCTCCCTCCCAAAAATGCGCAATTTTTCCCCCCAGTCAAGCAGGCTGTTGCATGTGCCATTGGGTTGACCGGTTCCACCCGGGACTGAGAAAACTTGACTTACATGCATGTGCTGGTTTTTTCCGAAATAGCAAAAAGCAACATGCAAAAAGCCTCCCTAGATTTTAGGGAGCTATTTTTAGCAGCTGGAGGTTATATACAAAGATCGTTTAGAATCTTTCCTTCAAGTGTCGCTTTTACCTAGATTTGTGGCCTGCGCATCATGAGCCTCAAACTTATTTATTCGACGCTTCAGAGCTCACTTATTCACATCGAACTTGGAGCTCTGAAATCCCACAACACATCTAGGAGTCTTCGACACATCCAACTCAACTATTTCCGGGTAAGTCAGCTTAACATGTCTTTTGCAACATTTCTATCACTTTTTGTGTTTTGCCCTGTGTGAGTGTTATTTGCTTGATTTCTATGAACGCTTGTTGTCATTTACATGCATACTAGCTTGTACTAGTACTGTTTAAGTTTTCGTTAGCATCTTACGGTTGTCATTGAGACAACATTGTGCAATCCTGAGAGGGAAGGCTCTGCCTTCCTCTCAGAAATGCGCATTTCTGCCTAGTGACTTTCCTCCAGTCTTGCATTGCGCAATTCTGAGGGACAATGACTGCTAGCCAAGAAAATTGCGCAATGCAATCACTGGGCCTACAACCATTGGCCACTGAAATTGCGCATTTCACAAATCCAACAACCAGTAGGCCAGCCTGGATTGTGCATTGCGCAATTCCAGTAGCCATTCAGCCTCCCAACAGCCCAAACTGTCTTTCATGCAGTTCTGGCAGCCAGTCTTCCAGCCTCCCAAGAAAAATTGTGAAATCCTTGCCAGTCAATCCCCAGGTATGTTGTATGTCGTTCCTCAAGTTTGCTTTAGTTTTAGTTGATAGATTTCTTGCCATGCATGTAGCTATGTCTACAAATCTAGCAGGTGTTCGTCCACCTCTCAGCAGTTAAGGATCAATGGCCTCCGTGAGAGCAGGATCAAAGGACACTGACGGAAGTGCAACTGGAGCAGAAGTTGGGCGAGTGTCTACAAGTCTGTCGATCTATGAAGATACCAAGTTGATTGTAGACAAGGACACCAAGCTGAAATGGCAAGAGGTCAATGATGCATTTGCAGGCACATTTGGGGAAGACCTCGAAGATCGCCAAAAGTCTATGTGAACATCCACAAGTCCGGCTTGTACTGGATTGCATGCAGATGTCCTGCATTCCGATGTGGGGACATGATACATTGGATTGTCTCGCATACTGATCCAGAGATGATGACATTGAGCAGTGTCAGTGGGACGGAGATTACTACCTTCAAGGCAAAGGATTATGAGTAGATGTATCATATGTCGAAGCCCGTGATCACCATGGAGACACCCTTCAACATACCCAGCAACAATGCCAACTCCAGAGATATCTTGAAGAACTAGGTGAAGGAGCCAGCTAAATTCAAGATGACACCCAACCAGGTCTACAAGACGAAGATATTGCGGAAGGTGTATAAATACTTGATCATCTTTGCATGTCGCTTGTATCGCCAAGAGAGAACGAAAACCTTCCCGCAGAGTCGGGTGATCGCATTCGACCAACTGGCTAAAGAAGGCAAAGCACGTAACTAGTCCAACATGTTGGCTCACCAACTGAAGGAACAGGTAACAAGGGCTTGACAGCCACCCAAAGGTATGCAAGCAGAAATCTACATGTCCACCTACATCTTGGATGCAATCTGTGCCCGTCAGGAGTTCCCGGGCTTGAAGTGGGCATGGACATCGACGGAGACCTTTGTAAACACTTATTGTAAGATGTTGTCTGAATGCAACTTCAGAGGAGTTATCACACAGTTGTCTGATCATTTTGTCACCTCAGTGTACAAGATGATATTTGAAACGGATCCACCCTACATGTCGAAGGCAGCAATGGAAGCATTGATAGACATAGCTGATTGGTATGTCTCACCATCCGGCACCTTCATACAGATGTACAGCATAGAGAAGCCTCCGCATGTTCTACCGAAGTTTGCCTTGGACAAACTCGTCATCCAGGAAGTATCATATCACATCTCAATAGGATTATCAGCTAGGCTAAACCGGAAGAAGAAGGCATCTTAGCCCGCTTTTCCGTTGCCTATCGGGTTATACAAGATACGAAATTTCAAGCATGCAGATGTCGAAGCAGAGGAGATGAAGAAATATCCATTCGACGCCTAAATTTACAACCTATATGACCCGCATGGTCTTGTGAAAGACCACTGCACAAGAGTAGAGTTTCATTGGATCCACGGGGCATGTCATTGGGCAGAGAAGAACACATGGAGATATTGTTACAGCTTCTCCAGACCCAATGAACCAGTCGGCCTCGCTGTGGAATGGGTAGCAAAGCAGCGTGAAGCAGCATCCCAAAGAGCACCAGAAGCAGCAGCAGCAGAGGTAAACATACCATCGTGCGTTAAGGGCAAGAGGAAGATTGTCGACAGCATGGAGGAGGAACAAAGTTGCAAGTTCCAAGCAGACCCACTTGCGCAGAAAGAAGCTTTGGCAATAGAGGCGAAGAAGCAACAGCACGACAAGAGAAACGCGCAAAGGCAGAGAGAAAAACGGAGAATGGAGGAAACAAAGAGGGAGTTGCATGAGTTGAAGGAGCAACTCCGAAAGGAACAGGAGCTGCGTAGACAAGAGAAGGAAGCGCAGCAGGAACAGGTACAACAGGGGGCACAACATGTACAGAAAGATGAAATTGTGCCGTATAGGTAGTAGACTCATTAGAGCAGCTAGCATCAAGCAAACAGGGTGAATAGCTGCAGGAACAAGACTTTGCTCAAGAGATAGAGAAGACACTTGAACAGATGGATACGGATATGGAATGACAGGAGCTAGAGCAAAACATCAACCTCATGCCTCACCACCAAGAGGTCGACCCACTAGCTTCACTGCAACCAGAAGAGGAGCAAGTCCCAAGCGACCAAGGAGACACTGAAATCCTTGGAGATCAGTCGGACGACATCTCATTCGACGAGTCCCAACATAGAGTTGTGCAATCTCGCAGAGTGTCGACTCTGGATGATCACACGTCTCTTGCACAGTTTGAGGAACGAGTGATGATGCCTGACATGCACAAACATCCAGCAGCATTGGCCGATGCTACCAGATCATATGTTGAAACCACTAGCTCGAATGTTCACTTCCTGATAGCTGAGAACAAGCGAATGGCTAAGGAGTTACAGACGGCCAACCAGAGAGGAGAATTGGTTACAGCATCCACCCGAGAAGAATTGAAGAAGGCAATACTGGATGAAGTATTGTCCCTTGACACGGTCATGCGGACGTTGTATTCCAAGTTTGGTACTGTGCATAAGGCAATGGTTCATCTCAACGGTTGGCAACAGCGATGTGCTAGGAGAGCACGTATCTTGTCAAACGTTGATCCAAGTGGATATTGGTGGCCACCCGCTAATTCGACTTGGATCCCCTCTAAGTGCTTCGTGCAGTTTTTTTCAGTTTCCTTAATTATAGCACAATTTACTATTTTTAGCAGTTTTTCGGGTCCTAAACTTCCG
>APFE030289192.1:23506-59067 GCA_000404065.3 Pinus taeda | reverse complement strand
AACAGCAGCATCCGACTACACTTTCGTGTGATAATCAAAGTGTCATTCAACTATGCAAAGATCCAGTCCAACATCATCGCAGCAAACACATTGAACTACACATGCACTTCATCAGAAAGCTCATTCATGACCATGTTCTTGAAGTGAAATATTGTTCAATCGATGATCAAGTTGCAGACATCTTCACAAAGGCTCTCACAGAGGCAAAGTTTACTAAACTTTGATTTATGGATGGAGTTCAGGAAGTTGTCACTAAGGCAGGATAGGCTCTAATGCCTCCTTCCTTCTCCTATTGTGTCATATTTGTACATCCTTTAATTCTATCCCAAGTTGTTCTTAAGGGGGGATGTTAGGATATTCCGACACATAAGAAATAGTTAAGTATAACTTGGTCTAGTGTAAAGTTAGGTAAAGTGTGTTTCTTTACTATGTACATTTATAACTTACAATCCGACGGTTACGATATGTTCTAGACATGAAGTGATCCGACGGTTCATTCTCTCCTCGGTATTACCGACACTTGATCTGTGGCGTAACACCCGATTGGTCCAAGACCTCTATTTAAAGAGCATGGAGGGTCATTTGTAGGGTGACCGTTCATGAGAGAAGCTTATGTAAATTTTCATTCTTTTATTAATAAATTACCTGAAGTGGCCACGTTGGCTCAGGTCATGGATTGTTTCCCTCTTTGAGGTTTTTAACCACGTCAAGAATATTGGTGTATTGATCTGTGATCTATTTGTGAACAGTGTCTTTTGGTGTTATGTCTGAGGAACTTACCCTGTAAATTCCTACATCACAAAGGGGAATGTCAAGGGCCACCCCACCCTTTGCTATATATAGTCCTTCATAACTCATTGTAGAGGCTTTTGGTCAGCCAAGCTTCCAATAAGAGTATCTTAGAGAAAGCTTGGACAGTATTGTAACGAGCCTTGGCTTCTCCACTGTGCAGAGCTAGTATATCTCTTTGGAGGAGCAGGCAGTTGTGGCTGTAACGTTCCACTATCGGAGCTAGTGGTTGGACATGAATGTATTGTATGACTAGAACTTACACTTCTTAATATAACAGAGCCAACATGTTTCATGAATATGTCGTATATTCCAGCGATCTTGTTTACTCTAAATGATATATGTATTTGTTTGCTTACATATGCATGTATGGACTATTTTGTATAAGTATGTATGAATCTTATTGAAATGTGTTGATTGGTTTAACCATCACTTTAGATTGCTCATTAACTTGCTTTCCAGCTGATAATGCATCTTCGCTCGTGTGTTCCCTTCCAAGTCGCGTACTATTACAGGTTTCCAAGGGGCGCACTCAACCCACTTTCCGTGTGTTAGAACCGTTCATGCACCTTCCTTGACTCACCGCAGTTGTCACACCCTTGCTATCAACAGGGGCATCTTACTTGCCTTTGTGCCAAACCGCGGTCAAAGTGATACCGTATGACCCACTGTTGGGACTCCTACACCAAACGGTCTGAGGTCTAATTGGGACTTCTTACCAGGGAAATCCCCTGACATGTTGGTGGGTCCATCATCGTCGATAGTTGGTTAGCCTTGTATCCTAGTCCTGTGGGATCTCCTTTATTGGCTATTAGCTTTAGAGTTGGCACTACATGGGAAATCTCAATGTTGGTTGCATGATCCCGCTCCCTGACACCATATACATTACTCCCCTCTGCTCATTACAACCCCATTCATCATATTTCCCATCCAGGTCCACATGTGTCCACTGGGCCCATAAGGAGTTAGTCTCCCCCTCCCCTTGTCCACACCTTGGGTCAAGCCTAGAATGATGCCCCGAGGTTGATGCACCTAAAAAAACAAAAGAAAAAGTATATTTGGCCACTCTCAACAGGAAATTGTACCATAAAATGCAAAAGATGACCAGGACATACACATTTAGCACGTGGGCAAGAGTTAAGCATAAGCTCTACCCCTTATCTATGGCCACCACCCTGGTTCCTATGGGCCCTAGATGAGCCCCCTCCACATTAAGCAACCCATGACTGTCCCAATCTTTGGTGGGCGATGTGCCTACCCACCTTAGAAGAGGGCATCTACTGCTATATAGTACACAACATGCTCTCATTCCCTAGAGCCCCGAGCAGTTATAAAGAAAAATCAATCAAAGGCAAAAGACATATGAAGAATGGTGGAAAAACAAAGGCTTAGGGTAACTTATGTACCACGATTGCTCCCTCCTTCACTCATATACCCAAGTGTGGGCTTCCCCATTATAGCTACTCTAGTGCCAAGGCACATGGTTTGGAACTTCTCCCCTAATCCCCACTCCATTTCATCATTATATCACATGACACCTAACACTTGATGGATGTACCATGACATGTCACCCGATTTAAAGGCTGAAAACACCTAATAGGGTCCTTGCTTAACCCCCTTATTAAGCCTAAAGACACCTGTACATGCCAAAGCCCACTATGGAAGGGCATGCCACTATGAAGTGCCCACTTGATTCCATGATTTGCAAACACTTTTAATTCATTACTCTAATGATTTGTTGTATTAGAGGGCAAGGGGACGCATTGGATCTTATGTAGGATTGCAGGTGGGTCTCCATTTGGGCTTGGTCTCCCAATACAGAGTCCAAGCCCTCCAGAGGGTCACATTGGCACTTGTAGGGTGAGCATAGAGAGCCATGGGCCTCCACCATAGCAAAGAGCACTTCATGGATCCCCAGTACCATTCAGTGATTTTTCGTGTTCCACATTTTTGGATGAGCATGATGGACCTAAATCACGATGCCCAATCAGCTTCACATTGCACCATACACTTGGCAAATGTTCCAGGGTCTAGATGAGGACGTGTCTCACTGCGAGAGACAAAGGGAGGGCTTACGTCATCATCTTATCCCTTACAAATAGATTACAAGCATTATCGATCCACTTTGAGACCCATCAGAATGTCATTGAGCCCCACAACCACTTGGGTACACCACATGTGACATGCTTGGATATCAAGGTGCCAACCCCTTGATCACTGTGTTTGGAGCCCATTCTCTCAACTTGGCACACTTTGGAATCCACTAGGCATTCTCAATGGCCCAACAACTCATCATGTTCACTAGTTTTCCCTCTTGAGAGGCTTATCTTTCTATTTTGGAGCTATCTTGGTGGGCTTGTCACCAAGGCATGTCATTATTGTACATTATTTTATTATGTGGGGCTAAATTAGGAAAATTAGGCCATTCGAATCCCCTATTGCATTGTATAAATAGATGAGATGATGATTCATTTCTATCATCATCACTTGGATTGGATTATTATCTCTTAAGACATTTCCACACTTCTTGTTGGGATGAGCTTTCTGGAGTTTCTTAATGCACTATGATGTTTGGATTTTCACTATTATCTTTGGAGCTTCTTTCTAATGCAAAGTTGATGAATGGATATAAAATCTCTCCCATGTAAGTTAACTTTTAATGTTATTATTGTTATCTTACTTGTCAAATGGATGTATATTGTTAAATTCTTCTGTGACCTTTGAATAAGTGCTTTAATGCATGTGTTGCTCTTGAGGGATTGGGTGAATGTTCCTAGAGGCACCTCTTAGGTTGAAACACCTTGAAACTTCATCTCTTTGGCAAATTTGAAATATAAATCTCTAATAACCTGGTGACTTACCCTTGAGTAGGCTAGCAAAGGTGAATTAGGGCTCTTTATCTCACAAAATTCCACAATCTAGGTGTATCTTGACTCCATTAAGCCCCACCTAAGCAAGGCAATGATCCTCGCATCCTCTTGGCAGTCAAATTTATCTTTCTTTTCTTTACTCTTTCCAATTCTAGGCCTGATCCTGGAGGGTCACCTAGGGCATCAATCAAATTTCTTTGTAGCCATCCAAACACCTCGATTTTTGGTCCACTACTGCATTGGGGTTTCCTCTAGAGGTCCTCCAAGTTTGAGGCAAATCTACCAGTATAATCCCTAGATATGGCAAGTCGTAGCCATAAGACCAATTCTTGCCTTAGGTTGATTTGGGTTAATGTCCTCATTAGGACCATTGCATTCAAATTTCAAAAGAATATTAGTCCTTTGATCCTATTCTATTCCCTAATTAGGTGAAGCCCCTCCTTGATTGATCAATTCCATACCCTTAACCTAATCTGGGTCCACTTCGATTCTTTGTGGCCCCACAACTCGACAACTCAAACTCTACAAGGATCACATAGAATCCATTTTTTAACAAGGATCCTTAAGCCTAGGAAGCCCCTTGACAAGGCATATCCTCCTACCCTAGGCCTAGGTATCCTTATAGCCTTTCTTAGAGAGCCAATTACCTTGCTTTCAAAGAAAGCAAGCCATCTATTTGAGCCTCTCTTGTGAATAGGCTTTAGGAATCACCTCATATATTATCATCGACCCATACATTCTTGTGATTTCTCTCATATCGGGGCTCCTCCCATCGGTGAAATTCCGTAAGAGTAGGGAGCCTTACTTAGGTGATAGTGGGCTATCGCTTCATTGTTGCCCCTTGACCTAGTAGTTGCTCTATAAGATCGCCTTATAGACCCCTGTTAGTTTGAGAAATAACATTTTTGGCGTTGTCGGGCCAACGAGACATGTGTCGTGTTCCCATATGACATTAATGATATATCCTTTTGGCAACTTCATTGGAAGAACAAAGCCTTAGTTTTTCATTGAACTTTAAAGTCAATGCTTGTAGGGTGAAGCAAGCATCTCTCAAGGTATTTCAAGTCCACCCTAGCAACTCCAAATCTAGAATCTTATAAAAATTTGCATGGCAATAAATGGATCATTGGAGAGTCCTATTTTATATGTTTCAAGTGATGGCCCTCGACCCAATGATCATGAGCAACTTGATTACCCTCTTGATGAATCTCTTGGGAGCCATGAAATTGAGGAGCCTTCCCAATGCCCTGAAAGGGGGTTGTGGTTCTTCCCAAGATATGATGATTGTAGTCCACCTTGTTTCTTCCTCAATAATCAAGATGATGTGATTGTGGATGTGTATGAGCCTTCTATATCTTCATGCCATGAGGAGGATATGCCCGAGCTTGTCATTCACCAAAAATTTATGAGCTTGGTTCTTGAGTTCTCTATATTCTCATTGCAAGAAAGGTTGCATGAATTGGATTCTTATTTTCCCTCCTCATCCATGACCCTTGATGCATGGTCCTCAAATGTTCCCGTCCCCCACCCTTTGTTGAAAAGTATAACTACGTTCGGTCTTCATAATGACATGTAATTATGATTTTATGTAACGAGATGTAAAGAAGAAAAATAAAGTTATTATATTGACTGGCTTCATGGGTTTCATGAGCAAGGGATTTTGCTTTTGAGTCAAGACTCCCCTTGAGAGTCTTTAGGATTTATTTGTCATCTAGTCATAAAATGTAAGAGTCATTGTCATGTAAATGAAGTCATCGTACGCTTTGTAAAAGGTCATCTTGTCTATGTAAAAGTAACCTCCAAGAACTTGTCACTAAACCTCTTCAAGTTAGCCTACAAACGATGAAGAAGCTGCTGGATCGAGTCGGCCTAACTCCAGTTGTCAAATCGACCTAAAGACCCAGTGAAGAAGTGTATATATAGAGGAACCTGGCCTCATTTAGGGACACACAATTCGGTCAAGCAACTCGATCTAATCCCATCTAGAAAAGTGCTAAGAGAAGGCAAAAGAAAGTTATGAAGAGAGGTCTAAAAGAAGTGTGAAGAAGCAGCAACAAAGTGAAGTGTGAAGATTCTTCTGGGAGACTTTCTTCTGGGAATAGCAAAATTTCTTCTAGGCAATGCGAAGTTAGCGCAGCGAAATTTCTTCTAGGCAGTGCGAAGTTGGGGCAACGAAATTTCTTCTGGGCAGTGCAAAGTTAGGGCAATAAAGTTTCTTCTCGGGCAGCAAGAAAGGATTCTTCTAGAAGGTTGAAGTAAAGACCTAGAGACCGAGATTCTCTGGGAAAAGTCGAGAAGAAGCAATAAGAAGGATAGAGACCAAGTTTCTCTAGAAGGGACCAAGGAGAGCAGTTCAAGATCAAGAAGAAAGGCGAAGGAAGGAAGAGGCAGAGCATCAAGGTTGGTGACAAAGTTCTTGGGAGGATACTAAAGTCAAAGGTCTGTGTCATGGTCTTGGTACTTATCAATTGAAGATCTAGAAGAAGAATTTTGAACGGGTTTTCCTCTCAAGAGGTGAGAGGTTTTGGCCCTGGCTGGAGAAGCCTATATATTGTGTCACTTGTCTTTTGATTATGCATCTTGGTAATTGTCTTAATGAAAAAACACATTAATAAGCTAACGACGAAAAGACTATAAAATAAACAAGTAAAAGTGCATCACAAGCAATTATCAAGCAGAGAAATTGTTAACTTTGAATGCCCTAGATTTCTCAACACCCTTATCATTCATCAAGAAAATCTTGCAATGGGAAGAGTGATATTTGGCTCCCTGCCTCACAATGGTTCATAAGGGAAAAAAAATTATATTGATCTAATACTATGTTGGTTACATTGGCTCTTAGGTTAGGATGCATTGCATGCTCATTTTCTCATTAGGACTAACATCATATGATATTATCATGATAGATTAAGATGCATTTAGATTAAAATTGCATAAATTTATTTTCATGTTGACTTTATGGCCTAATTCTAAGCATGGGTGAACATAAGACGCCACAAAAACATGTTGCCCCATGTTCTCAGTCTTTGATATGTGCAGGTAATAGGTCTACGGTCCCAAGAGATTGTTGGTGTTCTTATGACCTCCCGTCTGAGTAAGAATGTGCACTCTTCCGAGAGCTCATGTTTCAATTGGAGCCAAATGTTACCCGCCATCCATCTGTGGGTTGTATCATAGGAGAAAAAAAAAATCTCCTAGATGGTCCTCAATCGGCAGCCAACAGCCCCTTGCAGCAAACAGATAGCTTGATGTGCCATTATCTCCACAACCTAAGTCAGCCATGTGGTCCCTCACCCATCTGTTATGATCGTATGTTTGAAGGTGGGCCTCCTAATCCCAAAGGTTTGGCTTTAAATTGGTAAAATTGAGTGATTTTGTTTACTTATCATGGACACTTTTGGGCATGGATTGGTGGGGGGATTTTGCAGAAAGATTTGGCTAGGTTTGTACTCTTGTCTCCTCTGTCTAATTTGGTGGTTGGCCTTCAATCCTAGTCTTACGAGATCTCTTTTATTGGCTATTAGCTTTGAGATTGACACTACATGGGAAATCCTGATGTTGGTTGTGTGGTCCCACTTCCCAACGCCATATACATTACTCCCCTCCGCTCATTACAACCCCATTTATCATATTTTCCATCCAGGTCCACATGTGTCCACTGGGTCCACAAGCAGTTAGCCTCCCCCTCCCCTTGTCCACACCTTGGGTCAGGCCTGGAACGATGCCCCAGAGGTTGATGCAGCTAAAAAACACAAAAAAGAAATCATATTTGGCCACTCTCAAGAGAAAATTGTATCATAAAATGCAAACGATGGTTGGGACATAAACATTTAGCACGTGGGCAGGATCCAAGCATAAGCTCCACCCCTTATATGTGGCCATCACCCTGGTTCCTATGGGCCCTAGACGAGCACTCTCCACATTAAGCAACCCATGACTGTCTCGACCGCTGGTGGGCGATGAACTTCCCCACCTTAAAAGGGGGTATCTACTGCTATATACTACGCATCATGCTCTCATTCCCTAGAGCCCCGAGTAGTTATAAAGAAAAATCAATCAAACGCAAAAGACATATGAAGAAGGGTGGAAAAACAAAGGCCTGTGGTAACTTATGTACCACGATTGCTCCCTCCTTCATTCATATACCCAAGTGTGGGCTTCCCCGTTATAGCTACCCGGGTAGCATGGCACGTGGTTTGGAGCTTCTCCCCTGATCCCCACTCCATTTCATCAATATATCACATGCCACCAACCACTTGATGGATGTACCATGGACATGTCACCCCTTTTAAAGCCTGAAAACACCTAATAGAGTCCTTGGTTAACCCTCTTATTAAGCTTGGAGACACCTGTACATGCCAAAGCCCATTATGCAAGGGCATGCCACTATGAACTGCCCACTTAATTCCATGATTTTCAAACTCTTTTACTTGATTATTCTAATGATTTGTTGTATTGGAAGGCTAGGGGATGCATTGGATTTTTTGCAGGATTGCAGGTGGGTCTCCATTTGAGTTTGGTCTCCCAATATGGGGTCCAAGCCCTCTAGAGGGTCACATTGGCACTTGTAGGTGTTAGTTTTTGTAGCGTTGGATGTGTTCTTTCCATGAAATTTGGTGGAGAGGCTAGAATACATGAGATCTCCAAAACCCAAAAATTGTTTCTAGAAATTCTGCTTAGAAATGACTTAATTATATTATTAACCAGTTTTTAAATATTTCCTAAATCTAAACTTAGGGAATATGGTTAATTAATCAATATTAATTAAGTCAAGGCGAGAATCATCTAGAAACTCACACAGATCAATTCAGAGATGATCCTAGCCATCGATTATGTTTTAATCTTGGTCGTTGGTGCTCCAACAAAGGACTACAAGAGGAGATCGATGTGGTAATGGAGAAATCACTCGAGACACTTCTGCAGTTCGATTTCTTAGTCGATCGATTTCTAGAGTAGCAACAGTGAGTTGCCGGAGAGAGCCAGAGATCGAAGCAATGAGTGAGGGGCAGAGACAATGAGGCTAGAGGAGGCATTCCAGATCCAGCGAGTGCATTTACAGAGAGGCAGAAGAGCCACAGAGAAGCTGACGCAGGGGCAACGCAGCAGCTTCTAGAGGCAAATTCAATTTGTTGTGAGGGAGAGACGTCTTTAGTTCCAAAGGCCAAGAAGGAGTCCCAAAGTGTCATAGAAGCATCTTTCCATCCATTAGAAGGAAAAACGACTTCATCAGGGACTAGTCAAAGGCTTGATGTCCAGCAGGCTGCGCAAAGGCTAACGCAGAGGGTCAAAGGGCCGAGTTTTTGAAGGAAAGCTATGTCGGGAGATTGCTTGTGGGGTGAGGAAATTCCTCCCTAGATTGTTTCCAGTATTTTTTCCTCTGTAGGATTGCCAGATTTCGGCATCCAATTGCACTCAGAATTTCTCACTGCTGCACCAATTTTCCCAACATGGGTTTTTCCGCAGACTTTGGTCCAAAAATAATTGGGTTAATTTTATGTGTGTGTGCTTGCATTTCTCAGTTTCCAACGCATAATTTTTCCGCAAAATTTTACTTTTGAAGGTTGCAGTGTATTTATTTCGATATTTGCCATATTCCTTAAGTTTAGACTTGTGAAATATTTAAAAATTGGTTAATAATCTAATTAAGTCATTTTTGGCAGAATTTCTAGAAATGATTTATGGATTTTGGAAATCTCATGTATTCTAGCCTCTCCACCAAATTTGGTGGCTAAAACACATCTGATGCTACAAAAACTAACATACAAATAGTTTAGAATCATTATCGATCCACTTGGACACCCATGAGGATGTGATTGTGCCCCCCACACCCACTTGGGAACACCATATATGACATGCTTGGATATCAAGGGGCCAACCCCTTGATCACTGTGTTTGGAGCCTATTCTCTCAACTTGGCACACTTTGGACTCAATTAGGCCTTCTCAATGGCCCAACGACTCATCATGTTTACTATTTTGCCCTCTTGAGAGGCTTATCCTTCTATTTTGGAGCTATCTTCGTGGCCTTGTCACCAAGGCACGTCATTGTTGTACATTATTTTATTGTGTGGAGCTAAATCAGGCAAATTAGGCCACTTGAATCCCCTATTGGATTGTATAAATATATGAGAGGATGATTCATTTCTCTCATCATCACTTGGATTGGATTAGTATCTCTTGAGAGATTTTCGCACTTTTTGTTGGGATGAGCTTTTTGGAGTTTCTTGATGCACTATGATGTTTGGATTTCTGCTATTGTCTTTGGAGCATCTTTCTAATGCAAAGTTGATGAATGGATATACTCTCTCTCTCATGTAAGTGAAATTTTAATGCTATTCTTGTTATCTTACTTGTCAAATGCATGTATATTGTTAGCATTATTCTTGTATGGGTTAATGTAATGTGAAACTCTTCTGGGACCTTTGAATAAGTGATTTAATGCACGCGTTGCTCTTGAGGGATTGGGCGAATATTCCGAGAGGTACCTCTTAGGCTGAATGACCTCGAAACTTCATCTCTTTGGCAAATTTGAAGTATAAATCTCTAATAACCTATTTACTGCCCTTGAGTATGCTGGCGAAGGTAAATTAGGGATCCTTACGTCATGAAATTCCTCAATCTAGGTGTATCTTGACTCCATTAAGCCCCCCCTAAGCAAGGAGTTGATCCTCGCGTCCTCTAAGTGGTCAAATTTATCTTTCTTTTCTTTACTCTTCCCAATTCTAGGCCTAATCCTAGAGGGTCACCTAGGGCATCAATCGAATTTCTAAGTAGCCCTCCAAACTCCTCCATTTTTGGTCCACTACTGTGTTGGGGTTTCCACTAGAGGTCCTCCAAGTTTGAGGCAAATCCAATAGTGGAATCCTAAGATATAGCTAGCCCTAGTCATAAGACCAATTCTTGCGCTAGGTTGATTTGGGTTAGTGTCCTCATTAGGATCATTGCATTCAAATCTCAAAAGACGATTAATCCTTTGATCCTATTCTCTTCCACAATTAGGTCAAACCCCTCCTTGATTGATAAACTCCATACCCTTGACCTAATTTGGGTCCACTTCGGTTCTTTGTGGCTCCACTACTCTACAACTTAAATTCTACAAGGATCACATAGAATCCATTTCTTCACAAGCATCCTTAAGCCTAAGAATCCCCTTGACAATGCATATCCTCCAGCCCTAGGCCTAGGTATCCTTATAGCCCTTCTTAGAGAGCCAATCACCTCACTTTCAAAGCAAGCAAGCCATATATTTGAGCCTTTCTTGTGAATAGGCTTTCGGAATCACCTCATATCTTATCATTGACCCATCCATTCTTGTCATTCCTCTCATACTGAGACTCCTCCCATCGACGAAAGTCCGTAAAGAGCAAGGAGACTTAGCTGAGGTGACACTGGGCTATCGCTCCATTGTTGCCCCTTTACCTAGTAGTTGATCTATAGGATCCCCTCCTAGGACCCCTATTAGTTTGAGTGGTAACATTTTTGGCATCATTGTCGGGGACATGAGACGTGTGTCATGTTCCCATATGACATTACTGATATATCCTTTTGGCGACTTCATTGGAAGAACGAAGCACTAGTTTTTCATCAAACTTCAAAGTCAATGCTTGTAGGGTGATGCAAGCATCTCTTAAGGCATTTCAAGTCCACCTTGGTCCTCATTTGGCAGCCAACAACCCCTTGCAGCCACCATATAGCTTGATGTGCCATTATCTCTGCCACCTGAGTCATCCATGTGGTTCCTCGCCCATCTGTTATGATCGTATGTTTGAAGGTGGGCATCCTGATCTTGAAGGTATGGCTTTTCACTGGTATAGTTGAGTGATTTTGTTTACCTATCATTGACACTTTTGGGCAAGGATTGGTGGGGGAATTCATCAAAAAGAGTTGGCTAGGTATGTACTCTTGTCTCCTCTGTCTAATTTGGTGGTTAGCCTTGTATCCTAGTCTCGTGGGATCTCCTTTATTGGCTATTAGCTTTAGGGTTGGCACTGCATGGGAAATATCGACGTTGGTTGCATGGTCCCACTTCCCGGCACCATATATATTACTCCCCTCTACTCATTACAGCCCCATTCATCATATTTCCCATCTAGGTCCACATGTGTCTAATGCTTCCACAAGGAGTTAGTCTGCCCCTCCCCTTATCCACATCTTGGGTCAGGCCTGAAACAATACCCTGGAGGTTGATGCAGCTAAAAAAAACAAAAGAAATATCATTTTTGGCCACTCTCAATAGGAAATTGTACCATAAAATGCAAAATATGGTCAGGACATTAACATTTAACACATGGGCAAGAGCCAAGCATAAGCTCTACCCCTTATTTGTGACCATCACCCTAGTTCCTATGGGCCCTAGATGAGCCCCCTCCACATTAAGGAACCCATCACTGTCTCGACCCCTGGTGTGCGATGAAATTTGCCACCTTAAAATTGGGTATCTACTTGTATATACTACACATCATGCTCTCATTCCCTGGAGCCTCAAGCAGTTATAAAGAAAAATCAATCAAAGGCAAAAAGCATATGAAGAAAGGTGGAAAAACAAAGGCCTGGGGTAACTTATGTACTATGATTTCTCCCTCCTTCACTCATATACCCAAGTGTGGGCTTTCCCATTTTAGCTACCCTAGTACCATGGCACGTGGTTTGGAGCTTCTCCCCCGATCGCCACTCCATTTCATCATTACATCACATGCCACCTACCACTTGATAAATGTACCATGGACATGTCACCCCATTTAAAGGTTGAAAACACCAAATAGGGTCCTTGGTTAACCCCCTCATTAAGCTTGGACACATTTGTACATGCCAAAGCCCACTATGGAACCCACTTGATTTCATGATTTTCAAACTCTTTTGCTTCATTATTCTACTGATTTGTTGTATTTGAGGGCAAGGGGATGCATTGGATCTTATGCAGAATTGCAGGTGGGTCTCCATTTGGGTTTGGTCTCCCAATACGGGGTCCAAGCCCTCTAGAGGGTCACATTGGCACTTGTAGGGTGAGCGTAGAGAGCCATGGGCCTCCACCATAACAAAGAGCACTTCATGGATCCCTAGTACCATTCGGTGACTGCTTGTGTTCCACCTTTTTGGATGAGGATGATGGACCTAGTTCACCATGCTCAGCTGACTTCACATTGCACCATACACTTGGCAAATGTTCAAGGGTCCAGATGAGGATGTATCTCACCACGGGAGACAAATGGAGGGCTTGTGTCATCATCCAATCCCTTACAAATGATTTACAGGCATTATCGATCCACGTGGACACCCATGAGGATGTCATTGTGCCCCCACACCCACTTGGGAACACATGTGACATGCTTGGATATCAAGGGCCTTTGATCATTGTGTTTGGAGCATATTCTCTCAACTTGGCACACTTTGGACTCCACTAGGCCTTCTCAATGACCCAATGACTCATCATGTTTACTATTTTTCCCTCTTGAGAGGCTTATCTTTCTATTTTGGAGCTATCTTCATGGGCTTGTCACCAAGGCATGTTATTATTGTACATTATTTTATTATGTGGGGCTAAATTAGGAAAATTAGGCCATTCGAATCCCTTATGGGATTGTATAAATAGATGAGAGGATGATTCATTTCTCTCATCATCACTTGGATTGGATTAGTATCTCTTGAGAGATTTTCACACTTTTTGCTAGAATGAGCTTTTTGGAGTTTCTTGATGTATTATGATTTTTGGATTTTCGCTATTGTGTTTGGAGCTTCTTTCTAATGCAAAGTTCACGAATGGATATACTCTCTCTCTCTCTCATGTAAGTGAACTTTTAATGCTATTCTTGTTATGATGTAATGCAAAATTCTTCTAGAACCTTTGAATAAATGATTTAATGCATGCGTTGCTCTTGAGGGATTGGGTGAATGTTCCTAGAGACACCTCTTAGGTTGAAAGACCTCGAAACTTCATCTCTTTGGCAAATTTGAAGTATAAATCTCTAATAAAATAGTTGTCGCCCTTGAGTAGGCTAGCGAAGGTGAATTAGGGCTCCTTACCTCACGCAATTCCTCAACCTAGGTGTATCTTGACTCCATTAAGCCCCCCCAAGCATGGCACTGATCCTCGCATCCTCTTGGTGGTCAAATTTATCTTTATTTTCTTTACTCTTCCCAATTTTAGGCCTAACCCTAGAGGGTCACCTAGGGCGTCAATCGAATTTCTTTGTAGCCATCCAAACACCTCGATTTTTGGTCCACTACTACGTTAGGGTTTCCTCTAGAGTTCCTTCAAGTTTGAGGCAAATCCAACATGGAATCTCGAGATATAGCAAGCCCTAGCCATAAGACCAATTCTTGCCTTAGGTTGATTTGGGTTAGTGTCCTCATTAGGATCATTGCATTCAAATCTCAAAAGAAGATTAGTCCTTTGATCCTATTCTCTTCCCTAATTAGGTCAAGCCCCTCCTTGATTGATCAACTCCATAACCTTGACCTAATCTAGGTCCACTTGGGTTCTTTGTGGCCCCACAACTTTACATCTCAAATTCTACAAGGATCACATAGAATCCATTTCTTCACAAGGATGCTTAAGCCTAGGAAGCCCCTTGACAAGGCATATCCTCCAGCCCTAGGCCTAGGTATCCTTATAGCCCTTCTTAAAGAGCCAATTACCTTGCTTTCAAAGCAAGCAAGCCATCTAATTGAGCCTCTCTTGTGAATAGGCTTTAGGAATCACCTCATATCTTATCATTGACCCATACATTCTTGTGATTCCTCTCATACCGGGAGTCCTCCCATTTGTGAAAGTCCTAAAGGGCAAGGAGCCTTAGCTAAGGTGACAGTGGGCTATCACTCCATTGTTGCTTCTTGACCTAGTAGTTTCTCTATAGGATCCCCTCCTAGGACCTTTGCTAGTTTAAGCAGTAGCAATCACATCTAACCTGGTTCTCCAAACTGCAAGCTGAGTCATTCAACTTCTCTTCAATCTTGAAGTATCAGGTAGACATTTGTACCAAGTCAAATAAGCTCCTTCAAACCAGATTCCTTCAAAGGTGATTGCTCTTGTCTCATTGGGCTTGTCTTCACCTCTATGAAAATTTGGTGACCCTAATCCTATTGCAACAACTAGAAATAATTCTCCTAATTGTTAAATTAATTCTTAACAATTTATTCACTGTGCTACAGCAAATACTGAATCAATCACAATGTAACCTACACAAATAAATTGCGGAAGAAATAAACACTGTAAGAGATACTAGCACACACACATAAAATGACAGTTATTTTTGGACCAATGTCCCCAGAAAAACCCAACTCGGGAAAACCGGTGCAGCAGCTAAGGGTTTTATTATTATGCGGGAATGAAATAATTTGAGTACAACTTGATGACGCAACTAGAAATCCTATAGAGAAATAATGGCAAGAAAATCTAGTGAGGAGAAATTCCTCACTCCACAGGTAAATGCCAACACTCACCTCAGCTCAAATTGATTCATCCAAACTACCTCTCTGCATTCACTACGTCACCCTAGTGCAGTTGTTGTTGCTCTCAGCTTGGAACAACTTCTCCTCAAGCCATCTGACCAGCTGTTGTTTGGGAAAACGTCTCTCTTAGCCTTTGGAACCTCTGCCCAGTTTTTGGCGTTGAAATTCTGCTTCTCCCAGCAATTTGACATTGCCTCTAGAGACTATTGCGCTACTCTGTGTCAATCTCATTGTGACTTCTTTGCCTCTCTGCAAATGCACTCACCGGATCTAGAAATCTTCCTTTAGCTTCACTATCCTTGCCCCTCTCTCACTGCTTCGATTTCTCTAGCTCTCTCTCCGACAACTGAATGCTGCTACTTAGGAAATTGAACTGCACAAGTGTATTCTCTAAGCCCCATCGACTTCTTCTTATAATCCTCTGTTGGGACTTCAACGACCAAGATTAGATCTTAATTGATGGCCAGGATTAAATTGAAGTCGATCTGTGTGAGTTTCTAGAACATTCACACCATAATTTAATTAATTCTAATTAATTAGTAATATTCCCTAAGTTTAGATTTAGGAACTATTAAAAAAACGACTAATAATCTAATTAAGTCATTTCTAGGTAGAATTTCTAGAAACAATTTCTGGGTTTTGGAGATCTCATGTATTCTAGCCTCTCCACAAAATTTTGTGGCTAGAACACGTCCGATGCTACAAAAACTAACACTCCTTCTTAGCGAAGAATGTGTTCTAGTGTTGTTGCCCCCTATAGCACCACCCTATCTCTGCATCATCTCCTGTCACGATGTTGATGTCTACCTGCTGCTACCAACCAACTACTGCAACTCTGATATACATTGCATCTGTGTTGCTACTAACCCTGTTAAATTGTTGCCAACACTGCATCTGCACTGCAACTTCATCTCCATCTTTTGTTGTTGCAAATGTAGCATCTGCAACTAAAAAACATCCTAAATATTGAATCAATTGTGATCAGTATGATACATCTGTCACCCGAGTCTCTGATTGCTACTAGTATCTGCGTTGTCACTGAGGTATCTGAGTTGTTGTTGACTCTACACTGTTGCCAACTCCACATTGCACTCCTCAACATCTGATTGCTACTAGACTTTGCATTTGTCACTCTGGCATCTAACTGTATCTACTGCCACTGATCCATCCTGCTACAAAACATTGTGGGCCCCGTAACAAGATATTGATTCAAGAGGTGGACCTCCTCAAGAATCATGCCCATTTGTAGCACTCTAAAGCTACAAAACCAAGTCACTCCACTTGACTCCTAGGGTATGTCAGCAAACATGGCAAAGTCCTCCAGCCTCAAGGAAAGCCTATTGATCTCTACTAATGCTGCCTGCTGGTCCTGCTTCTCCTCTTTATCCTTCTCCCTGAGAAGACATTGGGCGTTGTAATGGCCAAGCTAACCACATCTGAAGCACTTGACCTTTGACAGGTCCTTCTCCTTCTTTCTCTGCTCCACCTATCCCTGACTAGGACCCTTTGATGCAAGGGCCGCATTCTCCTCCTCCTTCACCTGCTTCGATCTGGTGTCACTGCCACTAATGGAGCTCTTCAATAGAGCTCATCTCAACTCCTCCTGCTGCAAATTGGCCCACATTCTATCCGAACTTGGCAAGGTTTCTCTGCCCAAGATACTTTGGACAAATACTTGCCACTCCTCTGAAACATTGTTGAGTGCCAATCGTACTAGCTTTGTGGGTTGAGGCTCTGCCCCAACAGCTGACAACTGGTCTTGGATCTCCTGAATCCTAGTGAGGAAGGGGTCTACACTTTCCCCTTTCTGCATCCTGCTGCATCTCAACTTCTCCTCCAAGTACATCTTCCGTTACTCGAAAGTGTCTTGGTACATTGTGGAAAGTGTATCCCACACCTCTTTGGTTGTTCCCTTGGCCGCTATGTGTGATACAACATGATCCCGAACACCAGCTAGGATCAATCTCTTCGCCATCGCCATCTCCTTTCGGTATTCCTTCAGTTGATCTACATCCATGGGGGTAGCTACCACTGCATCAATATATGGCTTTAGGCCATATTCATCCAGCAGGAAGGACATCCTTGCCTTCTAGATAACATAGTTGGAAGCACTGTCCAACCTATCCTGATCTCATACTCCAGTAGTGGCCATCTCAAATGATGTCAAAAAATCTCCTCTTCCCTTTCTGCTCAGCTGTTGTTACCCTTTCGTTGTGGCTACTCAGCCATTGTTGCTACTCAGTCGCTGCTACTACTCGATCGTTGTTGATCTACAAGGGAATTCGGACTTCTTGAGACTAGAAGTTCCCTCAGGAAAATTTTCCCTCTCAATATGTGTTGTTCTTCCTCTCGACGCTAGTTCTGCTCTAGCAACTACTGCAAAAATGCATCGTCTAGCTAGAGATCTTCTCTGTGAAAATACTGGCTTGCTCCCTTTGCCTCTACAAACCCTCAATCTGAAGAGATCGAATTTTTTTGTCCCTCTTAGAAAAATCAATTCTCCTCGAGGATTTGACCTCTTAACCATGGTGATTGTGCTGCCTCTGGGGTTTCGAACTACTACTCCTCAATGAATAGCGAAACTCCCTCTTCTTTCGCTACTGAGCTCTCCGACTGTTCATCTGTGCTCTGAAACCATGTGAAAATTCGGTGACCCGAATCCTATTGTAGCAACTGGAAATAATTCTCCTAATTGTTAAATTAATTCTTAACAATTTATTTACTGTGCTACACCAAATACTAAATCAATCACACTGCAACCTACATAGATAAACCGTGGAAGAAATAAACACTAGAAGAGATACTAGCGCACACACATAAAATGACAATTATTTTTGGACCAATATCCCTGGAAAAACCCAACTCGGGAAAAGTGGTGTAGCAGCTGAGGCTTTTATTATTATGCAGCAGCGAAATAATTTGAGTACAACTGGATGCCGCAACTGGCAATCCTACAAAGAAATACTGGCAAGAAAATCTTGGCACTGACCTCAGCTGAAATTGAGTCGTCCAAACTACCTTTGCGCAGTCACTGCGTCACCCTAGCGCAATTGTTGTTGCTCTCAACTTGGAACAACTTCTCAAACCATCTGATCAGTTGTTGTCTGGGAAAACGTCTTTCCTCGCCTCTGGAACCTCTACCCAGCTTCTGGCACCAAAATTCTGCTTCTCCCCAGCAATTCGACTTTGCCTCTAGAGACTACTGTGTTGCTCTACGTCAGCCTCACTATGGCTTCTCTACCACTCTAAAAATGCACTCACTAGATCTGGAAATCTCCCTCTGGCTTTATTGTCCTTGCCCCTCTCACTGCTACGAGCTACCTTGATCATCATATCTATCTGTAAAAGCATGGACAATGTCTTGTAAAGAAGCGAATGAATCTTCAAGACAGTTATTAAACCAATTCAAAGCATCACCCTCTAAAGAAAAGGAAAATAGAGGCACTTTGACATCTTCATGATTATACTGGGGAGAAGTACAATATTTGATTATTGTATGAGAAACCCTGCGAAGATGCTTTATAGCAGCAACTGAATCACCACTTGAGAACAAAGGCAATTTATGAATGGCCGCTTCCGGAAAATCATGGAGAAGATCAGTAAAATGACACGGGGTAAATGAATCATTCATGATGACTTGCTTGAAGGGAGAATGAGAGACCAAATGGATGATAGAGAGAGACCCCTGCACAAGAAAATCAAGAGATCCACAAGAAGCGAGCTTTTAGTAGAAATTCTTGTAAAAATTGAAAGAAGTGGAGTCGCCACTTGAACATGAATCTAACTCTAGGATCTAAAAGGCAACAAACAACAGGATACAAGGGAGGGCTTCTTGCCTGAGAAATAATAAATGGAACTAGTGGAGTCGCCACCCAAACAAGAAACGAATTGAAATGTCCAGGTGCTAAAAGTGCAGATGAAAAGATTAACGAGATAATGAAAGATAGGGCGATGAAAAGATCAAATCACGCCAGGAAATGTTGTGCCTCTTGACACGGTAATGAATGGCGGAAAATATGAGAGTTGATTAAAATGATGTCGAGAAACCAAGGACAAAAAAACTCTATCCTCGGCAACGGCGCCAAAAAATGTTGTCATTGCCGACCCAAATGAAAAGATGAGATGAAAAGTCGTTGAAACACCGAGAATAAAATATCCCCGGCAACAACGCCAAAAAATGTTGTCGCACAAGGTGTCTAGGCACCGCGACAACGCTCAGAGTAAGGGATGTCACTCTTGAATCCTTACTCCGTTTAGACTCTCTCCAAGACAAGTCAAGGGGGCTAGTCCCTAGGTAAATGGACGAGGATAGCCTGTGGATCACGGGTTCTACGAGATTTTAATGATGGACAACCTGATGAATCTAAATGAATCTCGATTAATTCAGATGAATAGATGAAACGCCAACGTAAACAAGACACAACCATAAGATAGAAACAATTATAAACCAGTGCCCTTATGCTAAATTAACCGTAGATAAAGTAAAACAAGTTATCCATAACACTTTATGAATATGTGACAAATAATGACAATCGTGAATAATTGATATAAATGCCCAAAACTGTATCACGCAAGATATTCTAGATTTAAAATGATTATCGTTAATTACCAAGATCTAGGATTAATTAATTTTCTCCAACAGTCAATATAACTTAAAACAATATGTCCACATGGGGTAGCTCAAGCGGCAATGGCCGTGGAAATGAAGTCTCACCGAACCGAAAGTCTTGGCTTCAAATCTTGGGCTACCCTTCCCCCGTTGAGGGGTACTTAATGGACATGTAAATCGGAGAGTCCCGCCCCAGCCTACAAAAAAAATATATATATATAACTTAAAACAATAATCGTACTTTAACCATAGGAAAATCATAAAAATGTATTTAATTACTATGGGTCGTTGACACGTAGTAGTCAACAGGACCCTAAGTCTAAACTTTGGAAAATAAAATAATTAAAAGGTATTAATATAAACTCTGGGTGTAACTTCTAGAAGAAGACGAGGATCAAGCAGAAATGATCTTAGCCATTGATTAACTTCTAATCTAGGTCGTTGAATGTCAACGAGGAGATTATTTAAGGAGCCTTAAGGGTCACTTGGAAAAACACACACAGAGTTCAAAAGTTCGATTTTCTAAAGCAGAGCAAAGGAGCTGCCGGGAGAATTCTGATAGTGAGTTGTTGCAGTGAGGGGCAGGGATAGTTGGGTTGGAGTATCTTCTCCAGGACCTAGGATAAGCAGCAAGGAGGCAGAGAGACACCAGGAGGAGGCAGCGCAGACCCTGGAGGGGTTGACATTTGGTCAGAAGGGTCCACATAGAGCTTGACGATGAGCCAGGAGGGCTCATGCAAAAGCTATGCAGTCTTCAGCGCAGAAGTCTGAGTTTGCTGAGGGCGCTGACATTTCTGAGCCAGGAGGTCTGGAAACTGCTCCAGAGCGAAAACGTTTCTCAGTTGAAATGACGCAAAGCCTTTTGAGGTTGATGCAGGGCTAGTACAGAGATAGCCGAGAACAATTGGTTCAATTGCCGCAACAATCGGGAATTGCCGAGTAGAGTGAGGT
Source organism: Pinus taeda (assembly GCA_000404065.3). Taxonomy (NCBI): domain Eukaryota; kingdom Viridiplantae; phylum Streptophyta; class Pinopsida; order Pinales; family Pinaceae; genus Pinus; species Pinus taeda. The sequence goes on along the minus strand of APFE030289192.1, from coordinate 38,401 downwards.
AATCTCTCTATGTTTTTTTGCTAGTTTATTTTCTCTGTAATTGGATTGCCAGAAAGGCATCCAGAGTTGTATTCAAAAAATACTTGTTAAAATTGGCAACTAGGGCCAAGCTCCATGTGGTTCATCTTATTTATGGCAGCTAATATTTTTCTTAGATTCCTCTCGTCGAGAAGTGTAGGATTGATCTAACAATCATCCGATTCCGACATGTATTCATGGAGATATGAATTTATTTGTATTTCTTGACAATTTGTCAAGGTCGGCCAGCAAGTTAAAGTGTGTGGCACAGCCCCAACTTATCCTCCACGATTCATATAAAAGGAGGAGACCTTGTTGCATTATTCCACTCATCTCATCTCATCATCTTCTCTCTCCTAATCTGATTAGGCAAGCGTAGGAGCAGCTAATCTCTCACACATGCAGGAAGGAGGACGGATTTATGTTTTAGGGCTGCATTGATTGCATTGACTGAGGTGCAAGGCTGTTGACCGTTGACCGAGCTGCTGGGTAGTGCGTTGACCAGATTTGGACTGCGCATTTCTGTTTTGGGTGATACATTAACCAGCGTTGACCAGTGTTGACTAGTTAGGGTTGACCGCAGGCTGTGTTTTTGTTGATTGCTGCTTGACTGTTGACCGAGGGTTGTTTTGCGCTGCCTATGCTTGCTGTTGAAGACCGAGTTCTTCAAGGTTGACTTGAGGTCAAATTGGAAGTTGTTTGACTAGCTTTGACCTTGTTGATCAGTGTTGTATTGCTGCTAATATAAAATCACAGATTTGTGATATTGTACTATCTCTCTCTTTGCTAAATTATTGAAGAATATAGAAGAATTGATCAAAGGGTTTCCCCGCCTTGGGGTTTGTCCCTGGCTAGCCGCCACATCTTGTGTCTCTTGTCTTGGCTTGTCTTCTGTCGATTTTATTTAAGTTCTATCAGCATTTTACTTATATGTTAATGTAATTGCTATACTGAGAATTGACATTGGGCTAATAAGAAAAAATTGAAGTAAATTGCTCTAAGCATAGAACATACCATAATTTAACATGGTATCAGAGTTGAGGTGAAGACAAAGCCCAAGCAAGAGCAAGAGCAATCACCAAAGACAGTTGGAAAAAGTCAAAAGGCTTCATGGGTTCCTCATCACCCTTCCCCGCCGAAGACAAGCTCCGTGAGAAGTCTGACTATCACTGATAGAAGATGTCTCTTGATCTGACATTGGAAGAGCAGGAAGTGTTGGATAATGTGAGAGGTAGAATTATGGAGACTCCATCAAATCCACCGGCTCCTACAAGGAACAAGTACACTAAGGGTGAAGTCAAAGTGAAGAAGATCATTCAGGACTCTATTGAAAATCGTCTGGTGGCCTACGTTTCTAAGTTGAACACCTCTAAGGAGATCTATGATAGACTGGTAAGCTTTTTTAAAGTTAGTGATGCAAATCAAGTTTTGTTCCTCAAAAATAAGTTTAAGGAAATTAAGAAGGGCAAAGACGAGGATATTCAATCCTACTTCTTAAGGATCACTGAAATCAAGAATTACCTCCTATCGATTGGAGAAGTCATTGCTGACAGGGAACTGACTATCACTACTCTTGGAGGGCTCCCATCCGAATGGTATGTATTTAGAACCACTATTCTCAACAATGATCGAATTTCAGGATCTGAGGAAGTGATAGCGAGATGCATTCGAGAAGAGGCAAGGATGGTAGAGCGGGAAATGCCTTCAAGCAAAGGAAACCCCACTACTTTCTCCTCTCATGCTAAAAGGAGAAATAATTTTGGGTCTAAATTCAAAGGAAAGGTCGAATCAAAGGATGGAAGAAAGGGAAGATGCTTCGCTTGCAATAAATTTGGCCACTATGCGAGGGAGTGTCCAAATAGGAAGGACAAATCTCATGATGATGATCAAAATCACTCCTGGGGCAATTTCAACCACAATCAAAGGAATGGCAGGTTAAATGCCAAAGGAAAGAAGAATGTCGGAAATAAAGGAAGTGGTCAACCCTCCAAGAAAGCAAGGAACTCCAGGTATGAATCAAATGTTGTTAACAATAAGCAAGATAAATATTATCTAATATCAGCCCTCTCTACTACCTCCCATCCGGACTCGTTGGGCAATTGGCTTATTGATAGTGGTGCCTCAAGGCACTTCACTGGTTACAAGGAAGCTCTCTCCAATCTGATAGAGAAGGAGACAAACTTGGAGATTATTCTTGGAGACAATTCCACCTATCCCATAAAGGGTGTAGGGAATGTTACTCTTCAATTAAATCACGGTAACACAATTCATTTGCAAGAAGTCCTATATGTACCTGATCTCAAAAAGAACCTGGTGTCCATTTCGGCAATGGAAGACAAAGGCTACAAGGTGGCCTTCATCAATGGAGAGGTACATGTATGGAAAAATAATTTTAAAGATGCTTTCACTCTTAGGTTTGAAGTTGACTCTTTATACCAAGTTGGAGGAAGTTTGTTCGGAGTCATGTCTTGCGACACATCTCTTCAATCTGAACTATGGCACTGGCGATTTGCCCACCTTCATTACAAGGCTCTACTCGATGTGAGACAAATGGTGACAGGGATGCCCGAGTTCAAAATAGAGCATGAAGGTGTATGTCCGGGATGTGCCAAAGGAAAGCTCAAAAGGGGACCATTCCCCTCAAGCCATAGCAAGACCTCCGACATTTTGCAGTTGGTTCACTCCAACATATCTGGTATGATGCCCTTGAACTCTTTGGGAGGATATTTATATTATCTCACTTTTACAGATGACTATTCTTGCAAAACTTGGATATACTTCTTGAAAAAGAAGGATGAAGTGTTCTCCTGGTTCCGTCATTTCAAAGCCTTGATCGAGAATCAAACCGAGAAGAGGAACAAGATCTTAAGGACTGATAATGGGACCGAGTATGAATCCAATGAGTTCCATGACTTTTGCAAAGAGGCTAACATTAAGAGGGAGACCACAACACCATACACTCCTAAGCAGAATGGTGTGGCGGAAAGGAAGAATCGTACGATCGTGGAAGTTGTTTGTGCCATGCTCCATGATCAAAGGCTTCTGAACTTTCTATGTGTCGAAGCTGTGAATACCGCTTTATATGTACAAAATCGATGTCCTCATCAAGCATTGGATTCCAAGACTCCCAAAGAGATGTTCACTGGTAAGAAACTTGATGTCTCCCATTTTTAGAATTTTTGGAGGTCTCGTATATTTTCATGTGCCGAAAGAGAAAAGGAGCAAATTAGGTGCATCTGGAAAGAAGGGAATCTTCGTGGGCTATAGCAAAAATTCCAAGGGCTATAGAACCTATGTGGTTGGTCAAAGGGAAGTCGAGATTAGTCATGATGTCACCTTTGACAAAGATATGGCTCTTAGCAAGGTTGACAATCTTCCTATTCTAAGGAAAAGTAAAGAATCTGATACCAAGAAGCCGGATGAGATGGAAGATGAGACAATGCCCAATGTGGAAGAACCTATGGATCGCATTGATCCCCCTCCACAAGAGTCTTCCTCTTCAAGGAAGAGGCCCTCATGGCTTAGGCGGATACTTGATAATATTGAAGGACATATTGCACCCAGAGGGACTTTCCGTGAAAGTAAGAAACCGACCAGGTATCAGGGATACTTGACCATTATGAGCACCATCATTCAAAATGAGCCTTCATTGTTCGAAGAAGCCGTGAAGCATCAAGTATGGAAGGATGCTATGAATGAGGAATACGAGTCCATCATGAAGAATGATGTCTGGGATGTGGTCCCTAGACCCCAAGACAAAACAGTTGTCACCTCAAAGTGGCTTTACAAAATAAAGCATGGAGTCGATGGGAGTGCTAAAAAATGTAAGGCTCGCTTTGTTGCTCGAGGCTTCTCTCAAAAGGAAGGTGTAGATTATGACGAGATATTTGCACCTGTTGCCCGATACAAAACCATCCCCTTGATCATAGTCCTTGCTGCTTCGCAAGGATAGAACCTACATCAGTTGGATGTCAAGACTGCGTTCTTGCATGGTTCGATTAAAGAAGAAGTCTATGTGGAACAACCCGAGGGGTTTGAGATTCATAATCAGGAATCTCACATATGCAGCTTGAAGAAAGCCCTCTATGGGCTGAAGCAAGCACCTTGAGCTTGGTATGAGAGGATCGATAGCTACTTGATGAAGTTGGGATTCACTAGGAGTGAAGTCGATCTAAACCTTTACTTTAAAGTTGAGGATGATAAGCCTCTCATACTAGTGTTGTATGTTGATGACCTCTTTCTGACAAGCGCAGACCCTCTCATTCACAAATGTAACCGAATTTGAGATGAAGAACCTAGGACTGATGCACTATTTCCGAGAGCTAGACGTCTGGCAGAAGCCAGGAGAGATTTTCCTATCTCAAGGAAAATACGTGGTGAAGATATTGGAGAGATTCGGTATGGTGGACTACAAGCCCGTGACTACCCTGATGGAGCTTAACTTCAAGAAGTCATGCGGTAGTGTTGTCAAGCCTGCTTTGGGAAATGCTTCTGAGTATTGTCAACTCATAGGAGCATTGATGTTCTTGGTGAACTCCCGTCCAAACATATGTTTAGTAGTCAACACGTTGGGCCAATATATGCTTGAGCCTCATCACTCACATTGGATTGGTGCCAAGAATCTTCTGAGATATCTGCGGGGCACAATCACTCATGGGTTGAGATACACTGCTAGAGATGTCAGGCTACATGGATATTCTGATGCCGATTGGGCAAGTAGTATGGTGGACCGAAAGAGCACTTCCAGGTGTTGTTTCTCTTTGGGTTCTACCTCGATATCCTAGATGAGCAGGAAGCCAAAGTCGGTGGCTTTGAGCACCGCTGAGGCAGAGTACATTGCTGCGAGTATGGCCTCCCGTGAGGCTGTTTGGTTGAGGAAGCTCTTCTGTGAGTTGTTTGGACATAAATTGGATACTACCGTGATCCTCTGCGACAACCAGAGTGGGATTCGTTTATTCGAGAATCTCGTATTTCATGATCGCTCCAAGCACATCAATATCAGGTACCACTTTATCCGGGATATGGTACAGTGAGAAGCAATAAGGCCCCATCATATTGAGACAAATGAGCAGGTCGCCGACATTCTGACGAAGCCCCTGGGAAAGGTCAAATTCTTGACTTTCTAAGAACGATTAGGAGTTGTTGAGAGACCCTCTTCTGAGGGTCCTGTATGATGCATACATTGAGCTCTGGGAGCTCTGGGGGGCTTTGGGTACTTCTTGGAGTGACAAGCGACCATAGGGTGACTCACCCTCCCCTAGTGGTGCGCTATGTACAGGGTGAATGGTTCAACCTTCCCCTATGATACCCCATGGTGACATGTAGGCAAGATGAGTGGTTCATCCTTCTCCTGTCGAGACATCCTACCCATGCAGTTTGTGACTCATGGGAAGTACCTCTCATCTGGCCAATGAGTAGGGAAATGAGGATAGGGACCATAGTAGTACTAATGGATGCATCATGTATCTACCGTACACCCTATGCTAGGATGACATTGATCTGGGATCAATTGGAACTGACTTTGGGTCAGTAAGAGTGACAAAACTCACTCTCTTTTGGAACTGATCTAGGATCAGTAAGAGTGGTATGACACACTCTTTTCATTGGGACTGACTTTGGGTCAGTAAGAGCGCTATTGGGCACTCTCTTTTATTTGGGATTGACTTCGGGTCAATAGAGGATGATATGATACATTCTCGATCATTTATTCTTCTTCACAATTCAGCAGAGCAAACTCGAGCAGTGCAGGGCAGTGCATTTGATGGCAGAGATAGTACCAACAGACAGATGGATTAGCAAATGGTGTTCTCCCTAGTTGAGAGGGAGTGTTAAAATTGGAAACTAGGGACAAACTCCATGTGGGTCATCTTATTTATGGCAGTTGATATTTTCTTGGATTCCTCTCGTCGAGAGGTGTAGGATTGATCTAACGATCATCCGATTCCGACATGTATTCATGGAGATATGAATTTATTTGTATTTCTTGAAAGTTTGTCAAGGTCGGCCAGCAAGTTAAAGTGTGTGGCACACCCCCAACTTATCCTCAATGATTCATATAAAAGGAGGAGACCTTGTGGCATTACTCCAGTCATCTGATCTCATCATCTTCTCTCTCCTAATCTGATTGGGCAAGCATAGGAGCAACTGATTTCTCACACATGTAAGGAGGAGGACGAATTTTTGTTTTAGGGTTGTGTTCACTGCATTGACCGAGGTGCAGGGCTGCAAACCATTGACCAAGCTGCTGGGTAGTGCATTGACCTTGCGTTGACCAGATCTAGACTGTGCATTTCTATTTTGGGTGATACGTTGACCAGCGTTGACTGGTTAGCGCTGACCGCAAGCTGTGTTTTTGTTGACTATTATTTAACTGTTGACTAAGGGTTTTTTTGGGCTGCCTATGCTTGTTGTTGAAGACCGAGTTCTTCCAGGTTGAATTGAGGTCAAATTGGGAGTTATTTGACCAGCTTTGACCTTGTTGATCAGTGTTGTATTGCTGCTGATATAAAATCACGGATTTGTGATATTGTACTCTCTCTCTCTCTGCTGAATTATTGAAGAATATAGAAGAATTGATCAAAGTGTTTCCCTGCATTGGGGTTTGTCCCTAGCTAGCCGCCACATCTTGTGTCTCTTGTCTTGGCTTCTCTTCTGTCGATTTTATTTATGTTCTATCAGCATTTAACTTATATGTTAATGTGACTGCTATATTGAGAATTGACATTGGGCTAATTAGAAGAAATTGAAGTAAATTTCTCTAAGCATAGAACATACCATAATTTAACACTACTGCTTAATAATATAAAACCCTCAAAAGTTGTTGCACTAGTTTTCCCGCATTGGGTTTTTCTGGGGACATTTGTCCAAAAAACACTGTCACTTGTGTGTATTTTTCTCTATTGTTTCGTTCTTGTTTTGGGCATATAATTTAAATGGTGTAGGTTGCAATGTGTTAGCTTCAATATTTGTTGTAGGAAGCAGTAAATAATTTGTTTCAGAAATTAACAAATAGGAGAAGTTTAATTAGTTGCTACAATAGCTGATTCGGGTGGGATTCTCAAATTTTCACATGGTATTAGAGCATTGCAGGTAAAATAAGAAGAAGAGTGCTAGAGAACCTAGCGCTGAGCAGAAGAGGGATATCAAAAAAGTCGTAGGAGGCAGTAGTTCAAAACCCTAGAGGGTTTGCGTAGTCCTAGCTGGAGGGCTAATTTTCGAGGCAGTCTCTCTCTGAGTGAGTCAACAGAGAGGAAGGACTCCCAGTTTGAAAGTTTATTGGGGCAGAGGAAGCCGCGTTGAAGCCTCAGCATGAGGAGAAGCTGGTGAGACACAGTCTTTTCTGCAAGTCGTTTTGTTGGGCAGAAAGACGTCAAAAGAGAAGGAAGAAGCACTATGAGGGAACTTTTCCTTAGTAATACTTCCCGCCAAGAATGTTTTCTTATTGACTGGGCAGTAGCAGTAAGAACCAGAGAGGAGATTTTCGACATTATTCAGTGGCAGAGATGGCAACCAATGGATTGAGGGATCAAGATAGATTGGACGGAGCATCAAACTATGTAATCTGGAAGGCAAGGATGTCATTCCTTCTAGATGAGCATGCCTTCAAGACATATGTCGACAACGTGGTGGTTGTGCCTACAGATGCAGATCTGTTGAAGAAGTACCAAGCTGAAATGGCAAAGGCAAAAAGGATGATCCTCAAAGGAGTGAAGGATCATGTTGTCTGTCACATCGCTAACAGAGGGACTGCTAAGGAGATGTGGGATGTGTTGTCTACGCTATATCAAGGATCTTCCAAGCAGTAGAAGATGTACTTGGAGCATAAGTTGAGATCTACTCAGATGCAAAAGGGGGAGCGTGTGGATCCATTCCTCACGAAGCTTCAGGAGACCCATGATGATTTATTTGTTGTGGGGTCTACACCTCAAGACTAAGAATTGGTTAGACTGGCCCTAAATTCTGTCTCAGATGAGTGGCAAGTCTTCGTCTAGAGTATCCTGGGCAGGGCAACTTTGTCGAACTGGGATGAGATGTGGACAGCTTTCAAACAAGAGGAGCTAAGGAGAGACTTGTCAAGCGTAAGCTTGACAAAAGCAGCAGCAATGGGTCGAAGCCCAAGGAGGAGGAGGATAATGCAACCCTTGCATCGAAGGGGCAGCAGAAGTAGCGAAGATGTAAGAAGGACATCTCGAAGATAAAGTGCTTCAGGTGTGGTGAGATGGATCACTATGCAACCTAGTATCCTCTCAGGAAGAAGGACAAGGATGAGAAGCACAATCCGAAGGCTACGCCCACAAAGATCAAGGAGGAGTTCGCCATGACAGTCGAGATACCTCTAGGAGGGAGTTGGGTTGATTTGGAGTTGTAGTTCGAAAGGGCTATAGATGGGCAAGATCCTTGAGGAGCCCACCTCTTGGATCAATTCCTTGCTACAGGAGCCTAGATCATAAGTAATAGGATGCACTAGTGTCGGATGGTGCCAAGGAGTGTCAGAGAGACAGTTGCAGTGGTTAGGAGCGCCAGAGACTAAACAAAGCAAAGCAGAGTTGGCAGCAGTGCAGATGTCACAGAGCAGAGGTCAGCAGCAGCGCAGTAGGTTCAGAGGATCAGTGCGGAGACTAACAGCAATCAAGCTCCAGCATTCACATGGTATCATACTGAACACAGTTAGTTCAGTAATTTGGGATGTTTTTCCGTTGTTGATGCAGTAGTAGCAGGAGTTGAAGTATGGATGCAATGTTGACAGTGGCAGGGTCAACAGCAGTATAGATGCAGCATTTGCGCAATGGTTGGTGGACAGTACGTCATACATCAGCAGCACTGAGGGAGATGTTACAAAACAGAGTGATGCACCAGCAGGGTGCATTGCTAGAGCACATTCCTTGATAAGAGGGAGTGTTTATTTCTGGTAGCATCGGATGTGCTCTAAGTCTGAAATTTTGCAAGGAGGATTAGGCATATGTATTCCAAAGAACCTAGGAAGCGTTTTGGGAAATTCCACCCAAAAACAGTTTTATTAAAATAATTAATTATTTTTAAAGGGACCCTAAGTCTAAACTTAGGAAAATAAAATAATTAAAGGGTATTAATATAAACTGTGTGTAACTTCTAGAAGAAGACGAGGATCAAGCAAAAATGATCTTAGCCATTGATTAACTTCTAATCTAGGTCGTTGAATGTTAACGAGGAGATTATTTAAGGAGGCTGGAGGGTTAATTGGAAAAACATACAGAGAGTTCAGAAGTTCAATTTTCTGAAGCAAAGCAGAGGAGCTGCCAGGAGAATTTCGATAGTGAGTTGTTGCAGTGAGGGGCAAGGATAGTTGGGTTGGAGTATCTTCTCTAAGACTCAGGTTAGCAGCAATGAGGCAGAGAGACACAAGGAGGAGGCAGCACAGACCTAGGAGGCGTTGACGCTGTGCCAAAAGGGCCCACGCAGAGCTTGACACTGAACTAGGAGGGCTCACGCAGAAATTGTGCACTCTTCAGCGCAGAAGTCTGAGTTTGCTGAGGGAGCTGACATTTTTGAGCCACGAGGGCTGGAAACTACTCCGAAGGGCAAACGTTTCTTAGTTGAGTAGATGCAGAGCCTTTTGAGACTGATGTAGGGCCAACGCAGAGATAGCCAGGAACAGTTGGTTCAACTGCCGCAACAGTCGAGAATCGCCAGGTTGAGTGAGGTAATCTCACTAAGTTTTTCTGCCAGTTTATTTTCTCTATAATAGGATTGCTAGAAGGGCATACAAAGTTGTATTCAGAAACTATTGCTTAATAATATAAAACCATTAGAAGTTGTTGCATCGGTTTTCCCACACTGGGTTTTTCCGGGGACATTTGCCAAAAAGTACTGTGTCACTTGTGTGTATTTTTCTCTATTATTCCATTCTTGTTTTGGGTATATAATTTAAATGATGTAGGCTGCAGTGTGTTAGCGTCAATATTTGTTGTAGGAAGCAGTAAATAATTTGTTTAGAAATTAATAAATAGGAGAAGTTTAATCAGTTGTTGTAGTAGTTGATTCGGGTGAGATTCTCGAATTTTCATAACAATTCGATTCATTTGAGACATCATCCTATCACAGAACAAGAAGTATATCTTAACCATACGAAGGAGAACAAGGAGTAGAAGTCAAAGGAGAGATAAAGTCTTTTGTTGGCCAAAATTTTTGATGTGGATAACTCGCAAATGTGAGGATATATTTTGTGTATAGGCCGAATTTTCTATGTTATTGCAGGCCCGAAATTTCAAGAAGTTAACTAGTTTGACCTATGTTAACTTTAACTTTGGAGATGACTTGGAGGGTGGTTGGACTTGGAGCTTTTGGTGGCAATTCTAGTCTTCATCTTGGTCTTGGATACCTCATTTTGATCTGATTCTATAAGATTAGGATTGTTAGGTTTTCCCACTTGTGGGGTTTTTCCTTGGCTTGTAGCGTAATTTTGGTGTCTCTTGTCTCTTTTGTTTTTCTTAAGAGACCGAACATTTGTATAATTGCTTGATGAAGAACGTATAAGTAGTAATAAGAAGATATTTAACATTCACAAGTAATTATCATGAAATAAATCAAAATGAAACTCTGTGTACTTGATTTCTCAACAGGTTTTGCATGTGAAAACTAGGGTTTCCCCCCTTACTTCATGCATAGATTTGATATCTCTTAAATTTAACCCTAAAGAATCCATCACCCAAGTAGGGAAAGGCATTGGAATCCTTGTGGTGATCAAAATTTACCAGCAAATTTATCTTTTTTCCTCTTTCTATCTTCCTAAGCTCTTCAAGGCAAGTCACTAGGGCTAGGGCAAAGGCCGAATTCAACTAGGGCATCTTTAAGGAAGACATTGAGCTATTTTGGCTTGATCTCACCTCGATTGACCTCATAAACTCGAAATCTAGCTTGTTCCATAGTGAAATTTTCCCTAGTATGGTTGACATCATTAACCTAGGCATTTTGTCCCCTAATAAACCCTAATCCTAAACAAGGTTTCAACTTAGGGCTTATGTTGAAGGTTTACCTTCTCCTTTTGTTGATTACATCATTTACAAACCTTTTTTTAATGCTTGCACTCCTAGATACTCCTTTGTTGAGCTACACTTTAAAACTATAGGTTATCAATCATATTTTAAAGCTTTGTTGTAGTACGTTGTTACTATACAGAGAGAATTGTGCCTTTTTCCATTTAAGAAGTAGATTGATTAGCCTGTGATACATATCGACTTGAGCCAATTGAGTTGGAATACCCTTTAGGTGAAAACTGGGAAGCCTTCCATGTGGTGAAATTCCACTAAAGAGTAGGAGGACGAATGCTGAGGTGAGAGTGGCAATCTGCCTCATTGTTGCATCTTGGTCTGGCTCTTGCCTTGTGTGGCCCGTCACAAGGCCTCCTAGATTTTGAGGCAGCAGGCACTTAGACATGAAGTCATTCCCCTATGCCAAATGGAATGATCAAAATGCCAAACTGTAGCCATGGGAAGCTAATCAGGTTGGTGAAAGTGGGGATTGTCTTACCCCCCACCAATGTTCAAATCTCACAAAATTGAACGCCTTGCCCCCACAAGGGTGGCTGAAAGTGGTAGAACCATCATGATCATTAAGTCAAGCTGGGTGACTTCACACCCCTCCAGATTAAAAACCACAAATGGTGTCCCACCTTTGGGGTATAGCCTTAAGTGTTCACGATTATGGATCTTGGATGACTCCTTTGGAAGCATTCTCAATTCAAGAATGAAAACCAGAAAAGGACTACAACTGACCTCGAAATTAGCATCATATAAAGGATTGAATTTGGTTTGTAGAAGGAAAAAAATTGAGTAAAGAGAAATCACATGCCCAGAACACAGAAACACTAATGAATAACCTTAATGAAACAGAAAAATGAGACCCACAAATGAATAACAAAAAAACAACATTTATCATCTATTCTCAAAAAAAGACTGAAAGTCATGTTGGTTTAAACAATGTCAACCACCACTGACAAGCATACAGCCTTTTACATTATTTAAGTTCTTTTTCTTCTCCTAAAATCAAAGCCTGCTTTAGAAAACACATTCCATATCAAAAAGATGAACCATTTTCAAGCATGAAGAATATGAAAATATGTATAAAGAACATACCTCATTGGCTTCATCTAGCGCGCTTGTAGACTCATCCAACAGAGCAAGTTCTGGTTGTGCAAGTAGCAACCGAGCAAATGCGAGTCGTTGCTGTTCACCCAGCGAAAGTACGCTTGACCAGTCAACATTGGAGTCCAAACCATTGCAGCGTGTGATTAGATGATCAAGACATACAGCCTTTAATACCCCAACAAGCTCATCTTCATTTGGAATAGGTTTAAGTTCACATCGTGTGTTTGTCAATCTCGAACTTTTCAATGAAAATGGTAGAGATTCTGTCCATAGAGATTCAAACATGAGCATAAGAAACACAGTTACTGCAAAGTTGAAAAAACTAGAAAACATAAATTTATGCCTCACTTAAAAGAATTCTTTTTAATTTCCAAAACTAATTAATCAGGGAGAAAAAAATATATATCATACTGCCATGAAACTTCAAGGAGAAGGGCTTCTGCCTAATTGTTGTTTCATATATCACTCATGAAACCAGTGTCGCAGATATCTCCAATTCCTCGGATTTTCAGGTCACAAGTTGTCCGATATTTCGGTGTTTTTCAAGTCCACGTCTATTCTTTCCAATATTTTCCAATAATCTCCAATAGTTTCCCTGAAATTTCCCATAAGTTTGTTTCTGAACCCTCACCAATATATTCCCCAAAATGATATTTGAATCATTGCATCAAGTTATGCTCATAGAAGTGAACTAGGAAGCCTATAAAATGCAGTTCATTATCAAACTCTCTTAAGAATCTTAAGATAGTCAATTCAGAATTCCTTTTCTCTGACCCTTTGTAGCAAACGATGCCCAAGGTCCCTTGGCCAAGATGCATGCCTGATTCCAACTTTATTTTTGAGTAAGGTTACATCACTAAACAATGAAAGGATAAGCAATATTCTCGGCTATACAGATCTTACCCATGATGGTGATATTTTTAGGATGGATACTAACAACCTACAAAACATTAATAATATGAGAAATGAGGGGTAAAATTTGTTGGCATTAGCTCATAAATTTCACTCAATGAAAAACTAGGTGTTATGCAGAATTTCATAAATCAACATGATATTGAAGTAGCACATATGTTTCAATTTGAAGATCAAAGGTCTTATCAAAACCAGCAGCAGGGCACCATGTTTAAAATGGTGTTAATGGCATAAAATTTGTTAGATGATTATGTCCTTCAATTAAAAGATATATCATGATAGTGCATCTCTTTTGAGCACAGATATAGCTACAAGAGATAGTCTAGCTATCATGAAGGCAAGAAAAGAAGGAAGTCAATGTGCAATTTTCCCATCATATTGCTGCTTTCAGATGCAATAAAAGTGAATTCCAGAAAAAGGAAAATATAAATGACAGAATATTACAAGAAATAATGTACCAATACTTCTACCTGATTCTGACGTGGCAATAAGATCTTCAATCCACGTAGGATAAAGCAGCTGCTGGCGCAGTGTTCCTAAAACCATGTAAGGCCTTTGAGGAAGGAAAAATATTGCCCCAGAACTTCTTTCTGTTCCATCTACGAGTTGGTGTTCTTTGTCTTCCGTACAATAGTTTGTTCCATTCACTGATCCATCATTGTTTATTGCTCCTTGTAAAATAGATCTATCAGATCCTTTATTGCTCTGTTTTATATGGAATCTAATAGTGCCTTTACCAGAACACCATATACCAGCAATAGCTCTCAACAGTGACGTTTTTCCACTTCCACTTGGACCCATTATCTGTATAAATGACACCATTTAATCTTGTATGTTTTAGCATGGATGAGTACCAAATGGTTAATTGCTGAAACAAGAACATTAAGTTTACAAAACTTACCAGTAAGTGATCTCCTTTAGTGACCACCAATGACAAGTCTTCAATAAGAGTCATGGTGTACTGTGGTGTTTGTAATGTTAAATGTTCAATTTCCAAAAGTTTTGGACAAACTTCAAAAGTATCTGCTCCATTACATTCCGAAGCAGTTCCATAAAACTGATCAACCTTCAAGAAAGCTATCTTTGGTTTGGAGTCTTCTATCAATAGACTATTGCTTCGGTCCAAAATATCACTGAACTCACCTGTCATAGACAGGAGAAGGGACATGTCAGAGAAAAATCACATCATAAGAAATTAGATCAATCTGCAGCATAGCAAGCAACAGTTGATGCTCTTCAAATTCTATACTTGATCAAGAGGAATACTGTGTTCTTTATGATTCATAGTACCAATGGATTACTATGTTTTTCAACTTATTGCTCACAAATTTCAACAAAAATATACAAATAGATGGTGAAGACCATTGCTGGAAAAATTAGCCTCAGAGAAAAATGGCTGAGGGTCCGTACATGGGGAAATTGGCAAAATTCAGCAAAGCACAGCAAGCATTGAAAAATAGAAAATAAATTCATTTTTTCAAATTTTTGAATATATAAATCAACAACAACATCAAATAAGCACAATGGCACATAAATATGGAAAATACACCTATATATATGATGTAGTGGATGCCAAATCAAAAACGATACACCAAAGTCAATATTGAATCCTAAATCTTGATAGTTGGTCAATCAAGGACTCAAAACTGGACAACAATTACAAATGACATCAAATACATATATAAACCAATGTTGTTAAAAGCGCGAGCGGGATTTAATCGGCACGGGGAAAAAAATGAAAAAATCGGAAAAATCGGGAAAAAAGCGGAAAAAAGCGGGAAAAAAGCGTTTGGAACAAAAATATTCATTTTTTTTCATTTTTTTTCAATTTTTTCAATATCTA